>JANRGW010049136.1:0-59712 GCA_024733675.1 Psilopsiagon aymara
AATGCTCCATCCCTGGCAGTGTTCAAGGCCAGGTTGAACAGAGCCTTGGGTGACATGGTTTAGTGTGAGGTGTCCCTGCCCATGGCTGGCTTTTGGAACTTGATGTTCTTACTGGTCCTTTCCAACCCTAATCATTCTATGATTTGTTTCCTCACTTTATCAAAGATTTGGAGAAAACCAGCAGGTCATGGGAGCCTCTAGCTGAAAGATGCTGCATTGCAAGTCTGAACATACTTCTCCACAATAATGTTGCTTGCTTTTCCATTCACTATGGAGTATTATCTCACAACAGTGGAAAGCCTTGGCAGTAGCTTGTTAACAGCTGCTTGATAAAATTAATGGTGCTGGTTTACCTACTCTCTGCCTGGGAGTCCTGGAGGAGCAGCAGAATTTGTCTTTGCCATGTATCATCCCTCAGTTCACTCATTTTCCCTGGCTACCCTGCCATGCTGCTCTTTAACAGATGTAGTGGCTCTTTCCTTGTTTCTCCTGCCTGCTTCACTGCCACGGTGGCAGCCATAGGCATGGTCACATGAGCATGGATACAGGACCAGCTCTGAAAGGGAGAGGAGAAGTCTGCTGTGTTTGGGCAGGATAAATTAATTGAAAGAGCTGAGCTGGAAGGAGGGAATTCACTCATTCCAATGTGTGTGTCTGAAACCAGGCCCATTCTTAAAAATGGGACTAAAATAAGCTTTTTCAAATTCCTGTTTGCCTTGTGTTGGAGACCTCTTAGGACAACAAGAATAGTCTTCTTGAGGTGCCTGATCCTTTCTCTCTCTGCAAAGAGGGTCAGCAGTGCTTTGATACCTACATTTTGGGGTAGAAAGAGCAGGTTAATCCTACCATGAGCACTCAGTGTAGATTTTGGGGTTTAAATATGCACCCACATCTGTCCACTTAAGCAGGGAAGTTGCAGGAGGGTTGATGCTTGTCCAGCATTTCCTGTTCTCCATGCAGCCACAAACTAGCTACACAGTGGAGGAGACATCAGTGTGATTTGTGTCATTATCCTCTAGCTCCCTTTCACATCTTTGCCTCCAGGATTGGAGTTGTTGCCATTGCAACCACTGCCACCAGACAAGCTGAGGTTGGATCCAGTTGAGTTGAGCTTTACCAGAGCTACAGATCCTGCAGCTACCCAAAGCTTCTGCAGACTTTCATCTTTTGCTGTCCATAACATAAACCATTTCATACTAAGCTTGTACACATCATGTTTTAACAATATGTTACCAAGACTGGTGTGTTCTATACTGTCACCTCAGTGTTTCTGTTTAGTTGCTTGTGCCAGATGGTCATTTTGTAAGCCATGTATTCTGTACCTTTCATGAAAAAGACAATAATTGTTCTAGGAACAATTAATTTTCTGGTCAAGCTCAGATTTACAGAGGGTAAGAGTAGCCTGCAGTTAGTGTTTCTTAACATGAAGGAACAAATTTCCATTGAATATTCATTTTGGTTTAGGTCAAGCTCTAGTTACAGAGTCACAGAATCATAGAAGCAACGAGCTTGGAGAAGACTTTTAAGATCATCAAATCCAACCATTACCCCAGAACTGCCAAGACCACCACTAAACCATGTCACTGAGGGCCTCAGCTAATAGTCTTCTGTTGTTCCATTCCCTCAGCAGTTAGAGCTGGCCTTGCTGCTGTGTTTGTGTTGGGGAAACTTCTCACAGGTGTTTTCACAGTGCATTTATCTTCCTAAAACTCAAAGCCAGCTGTACTATTCAGGCAAAGGGTCATGTGGGGGTGATGAGGGTTGGATGCTGCCTATGGGATGAGAGATAACATGGGTGCCAGGGCAAGGGTTCCACCATCAGAGGCAAGTGGTGTCCAGATCACCAGATGAGTCGATATACCCTGCAGCTCCCCAGTAGCACCTTCAGAGGAAGCCATCTGAGGCAGCAGCTCACAAGAGAAGGTGAAATGGCAGCAAAGTTGTTCCCTCATCTACTTGAAGCCAGGACAGACCAGCTTAGTGCCCGATGCAGTGAGACCTGCAGGGAGCACCTTGGAGCAGCACTCCGTGTATTAAGCACCAAAGGCTGGTGATGCTCTGTCTACAGCAACCAAGATCATGGTCTTCAAGAAGCTTTTCCTTGCTGTACGCAAGCAGACCACCTGCTTGATGGTCATAAACTTAGGGACAGCCAAGGTCTGTCTTTTGCTGAAGCTTTGAGCTAGGTCAGCCTTCTGGGAGGAGGTTTTATCACTGAGTATGCAGTCAGATCGTGCCATCAGGGCGCTGAAGCTGGGTGACTGCTGGGAAATAGCAGGTCCCATGACATATTCTATCTCTGCTTCTCGTCTAGCCTGGATCCCTGCTGTTACAGCTTCAAGATAACAAACAAAGGACAACGCACCCATCTACTCTATTGGAGAACAGAAGGTTTCACCGTGTCTCACCGGCGTGATCATCTCCCTCCCATCAGTAACACCAAAGGCAAGGTTTCCTCCCAGGCCCCCAGTCCTGCCTGCCCTGTCTTTAAGCTTCAACCAGTGAGGGCAGAGCTGATGCCTGGCAAAACAGTGGAGATGCTGCTGGAAGGCTCCTCTAGCACTCCGCGGGTGAGTTCCCTGTAAGGGCTGAGCCTTCATTGTCAGATCACTTCTTCTGCAGCCCCTTGACATTTGCCTGGGCAAATGAGCAAATGCTTTCAATAAGCTGTGGCATTTCAGTAAAATGCCACAAGTTACCATGGCAGCACCAGTTGCTTTCTTTGTTGGCATCATCAGTTGCTACAGCTTTTTTGTGTTTTCATAGCTGCCATAAACCCAGCTTGCTGGTACCAAAATGTGGCCTGCAGAAACTTTTGCTAAGTCAGGGGCAAACAGCAGGTTAGTTTCTTGTGTGCCAAGGCAGGAAGGGAGGGCAAAGAAAATAAGTTATGCTTAAACTAGGAGCACAGGCAAAAAATAAATTAAAAAATGCAAAGTGCTGTTGTCTGGGGAAGCAGTGAGTTAGACAAAAAAAAACACGAGGGAAGAGAGGGAGTATCTGTGAGCAGCATCATTTTTCCTCTGTAGACAAACATGGGCAGAGAGGAGTTGTCTAGCACTGAGTCCTGAAGAAGAGAAATTAACATAGTGTGCCAGCTCTGATGATCAGAATGACGTTCATCCATGCAGGAGATTGTTCCGAGGGTTCGTTGTAATTGATAACTTGACTTGTGTCAGTATTTCTGTAACAGTTCACCCCAGTCTCGCAGCCAGCCCCGATGTCCCAAGGATCTTGCAGCACCCTTGGGTGGCAACTCAGAGATTTCAGCAGGGTCACTGGGTATTCTCCTCTCTGGACCTGTCTTTCCAGGGGAAATCCAACTCTCCAGAGTTGCTGCCAGCTGACTCTGGTTTGCATTCCGTGGTTCCAGGAGCACTAGGCACAGGTGTTTAAGCAAATACGGAAAAAAATATGCATTAAGCTCCTGCTGTCCTGTTTGAAAGGTGTTTTAAAGGGTTGCCTCGGTGGTAGCTTGAGGAGGACTTGATTACTCACCATGCAGTGGGACTGTCCCTGTGCAGTTCCGAGTCCAGAGGTTCTGCTGAAGAGGGAAGAAGGTACCAAAAAGGAAATAAAGTGGTCAGGGCACTGGTAAGAGTGCCTTGCCTAGAGAGTTAAAAGAGCATCTGTCAGCTCATCTGTAGCTACCTGGCTCCTGCAGTCAAAGGCTCTTCCTTGGTCTTGAGAATTTCAGGTTGGTCAGAAGCCCAACTCCCTGTATTGTGTGTGAAGCACAGATGAGTCTGAAGCCTGTAGACTCTGAGGAGTTGCGTTGTGCTGATGTATAAGAAGGAAGAGTGAGAAATAAAAGGAGGAAACAATGAAACCATGAGAAATCAAGAAAAAAGTCTTGAATATAAGAGCATCCAGCTTAAGCAGAGGGCTTTCATGTAAAGTGCAAGACATCTCTTTCCTGGGGAGGTTTGTCTTAAAACCAGCTCTAGGAGGACGCATTACACCCTAGGAAGACAGGCTGGTTATTGGCATTTTTCCCGTGGATCCTTTCTGCCAAACCTCCAAGGGAGGGTTTGCTGGTATTTGTTGGTCTTTCTATCAGCCGTTTCCCTTAATATAGTTTTCAGTTGGGTTTTGGGTTTGGTTTTTTTTTTTGTTGTTGTTGGGTTTGGGTTGTTTTTTGTTGTTTTTTTTTTTTTTGTTGTTGTTGTTGTTGTTAATTAGTTCCTACAGCTTTCTGTAACCATTATGTGTAGCAATAGGACAAATGAAACCAATAAACTTTTGTGGCAGGTATTATTACAACTGTAGGCAGCACATGACTCATGAGTGCCTTTTGTGGCTATTGGGTTGTAGCATTAGGAACATCTGAGTGCAGAATCAGTAGGATGCAGCACAGAAAGCAAAAGGTGCTATTGAGGAGACCAATGATTGTAACTATGTCAGTAATGGAGTCCATGGGTGGTGAGCAAATGGAGTGTTTTTTTTTCTGGATGCCCTGATAACACCCACTGGGTGACATGTCTCTCTTGTACACAGGTGGTCAAGGAGCGGCTGCTGTGTCATGCTGTTGTGGGGAACACAGCAGGAAAAACCCTTATCATGAAAACAGATGTCATGTGTGAGTTCATTGCTCCTATTCTGCAAATGTCCACCAGAGAAATCACCTTCCGTGTGGAGAAGGTAAGTCTCTGAATTTCATCCTGGCATTTACTGGTGTGGCTGATGGCTGAAAGCCCGTGGGGTGTGTGTGCTTGTGTCCAAAAGAGGAAGTTTCTCCAGCTTCGGCTGTTGATTTGAGCTGGACCAAGCTTTTGCCATGAACACCAAGATCATTATTTCACTCCTCTGGGGTTATGGACAGTCTCAGTTGCTCTATTCTGCCATTCTTCAAAGAACCCATAGATGCCCTTCACCTGCAGTGTTGATAACACCAACCCAAAGCAGGTGCCCTTCAGTCCCTGGGTCCCAGTTCCTGCATCATCTTTCCCTCTGCTGTGGGGTGTCTGAAAAAGAGAAGATATTTCATTATTTAGTTTCTGCATTTTCAAGTCTGTGGCCATGCCATGGGCAGGGACACCTCTCACTAAACTATGCCACCCAAGGCTCTGTCCAACCTGACCTTGAACACCGCCAGGGATGGAGCGTTCACAACTTCCCTGGGCAACCCATTCCAGTGCCTCACCACCCTCACAGTAAAGAACTTCGTCCTTATAGCCAATCTAAACTTCCCCTGTTTAAGTTTGAACCCGTTACCTCTTGTCCTATCACTACAGTCCTTAATGAAGAGTCCCTCCCCAGCATTTTTATAGGCCCCCTTCAGATACTGGAAGGCTGCTATGAGGTCTCCACACAGCCTTCTCTCTTCTCCAGGCTGAACAGCCCCAAATTTCTCAGCCTGTCAAAAGCAATTAGCAGAGGATGGTTATAATCCATTGACCTCTGGGTTATGGGCCCGATTATTATGCTCTGATTTATTGAGTGCTGTTGCTCTGCAACTGTTGGATATCTGTACATCCAAGAACTAGTTTCCTAAGCACTGTCTAGTTTATAGAAACCATGCAGGAAGCCCAGAACAATACATAAACAGGAAGAAATAGCCTAGGCTGGGCATAGCTTTGAAACTACAGACACCATGTCACTGTAGCAGGGGCAGTAGGTTGCAGCCAGACTATTGAGGTTTCTAGCTGGCTGTGTGTACCCTTCAGAGTCCAAAGCTAACCTCAGGCTGCTGCAGCCTCTCCACTATGGAGAGCAAATCCTGCAAGCAAATCCTGCTTGCTTTTCTCCTCTGAGTAGCATCACTGCTTTTATGAGGCTGCTAGATCTGATAAGGTTGATAGAAATTACCATATGTGAGTGAAAATCATCTTGGGCCATTCTGGCCAAGAAAGGATACAGAACTGGAGACAGACTGAGTTCACTTTCTAGTTTTGATCTTGTTCAAGCAACTACCTCCTGTACAGGGTCCTACTTGTTCATCTGTACGAAAGGCTGTTTCTCTGTCCCCTGGGGGATGCTCTGGTTTCTAAACATGAAAAGCATGTGATATACTTAAAGAAAAAAACCTTCTATAAGGATTGAAACTAATAAAAATAGTAAATAAAGATGTATGCACTTTTGGGGTTGAAAAATTTTAAATGCATCTGAAGGAGAAGGAGGTCCATGGCCTGAGTTCAGTATTTTTTTCTTGTCTTCTGTTTCTGTAGCAACCCAGTGATGTCCTTACTCTGCAGTACAAGCCTCTTTCTTTAAAAAACATCTCGTTACTGCCCCTCAACGTGGTCCTGGCCTTAGGACAACCCTTCTCCATCTGCAATGCAGGCCAGCAGCCCCTCCCTGCAGACGCTCAGGTGAGCAGCTGTGGACCTTCCTGTTGGTGGGGTTTGAAGAGGGAGGAACGTGGTGATGCGTTTCTGTTGGGAAGTCCTCTAGCATGGAAGTGTATTCTGTAGAGTCAGCAGTAGACTGGCTTGAGCTACATCAGATGTGAAACAAGCTACTGATGGAAAAAAATATCATCTGTATTGGGAAGATATGTTTTGTCTCTAAGACATGAGAAGGGAGCAGGGAGCTAGGTCTGGGCAAGTTGTGTAGTAAAGGTGTCTCTGGGAAACCATCCCAGCTCTCCAGCCACTGTCCTCAGATAACCTGAGGAGCAGCCAGCTCTCTTTGAGGGCAGCTCTGCCTTTGGGATGCTGAGGATGCTCCTCCAGCTGCTGCCTGGCTCCTGCCCTAGTGTCAGTGGAAGGTGTTGGACATGGACTCTGCTAGACATGTGTTCTTGTAGGTGCAGCCACCGTTTCTGTGCCCTGTCAGTAACTAGCCTCTGGAAGGGTGAGATTGCAGTGCTGATAAAGGAGTTCCCCTAAAGTCAGGGCAAAAAGTCCTGGCTTTCCAGAGTGCTGATTTGGTTGAACATTTAGTGCATAGTCTCTGCAGATCCAGAATTCAGGAGAACAGTGTTTATTTCTCTTGTATATTGATGCAGAGCGCATGAATGTGACCCTGAGGTAGATAGTTTCAGACAAAAGTGTGGTGGTTGCAGTCAGACACTCACTGTGAAGAAAATGAAGGATGGCTGAGAAGCCCACATTGGGGACACACATTGCACATTTACCTTTTTCATGCTATCAGACCTTGGGACTTCATCATACTGGTGTTTAATACTCTATCTCCTTGCAGCCAGTGAAGCTGGGGACAGGGGAGACACTTCATCTCTGCATCAGATTTAACCCTGCTTATGAGGAGGATCTGAGTAGCCGGGTGGTAGAGAAGGCTCTGAAGATACGGTTTCTAGAGCATCCTCATCAGGAGCAGGTCACTGTTCGGGGGGAAGTCTACTTTCCGAATCTCCTTATCCAGACCAGAGCCCTGGACTTTGGCTGCATCTTGAATGACACTGAAGATGTGCGTTATGTCAAGGTGACCAACTGCAGCCCGCTTCTTGTCCAGTACCACTGGTCATTTCTGACAGACAGCCACAGGAACCTCATTAGGTATGTGCACCTTTGCTCTTCTTTCTGGTATCCTGTTTGTAGTTTGCAAACACCAAGGCCATTTGCCTGATCTGGCAAACTGGTTTCAGTTTTCCCTTGTGAAAACAACACCTACCAGCTGTGGTCAGGCTCATAGAATAGATGATCTCCATTAGTTTGATGCTGGAAAGGAGACACTGTTCTCCAGCCACGCTGGGAAGGTAAGGCGCTGCTAACACTTTTTGCATAGCCCTTCTGCTTTATCTCTTTAGCTACAAAGCCATGTTTACATGCGAAATGGAAATTACAAGCGAAAGGGAAAATCTAATTTTGATGATAGAACAATGCATATATTTTTTAAAAGCCGAGAAACAAGCACAGTGCAGCGAAGCCTGTGTGGAATTGATTTCCCCTGGGGCCTCCTGTTGGCTGGTTGCCTGTTTATCTTTATTCTTATTTTTTATTAGAACCAAGTTAGGGTTTTGGAAATGTAAATGCTAATTCAGTTTTCAGCTTTTATTTGCCCTGACTCTGCTTGAATTGGCTTTGCTGGACCTGAGCCTGCAGGTGCTCATTCTTTGATAGGTGCCAAGTCATCCAACTCAGCTGCATCATTGGCAGTGGAGGGTCCTGAGTATCTTAATCAGGATGGCAGCCTCTGCTCCAGAGAGTTTAGCTTAGCCCCTTTGATGGCTCATTAGCAGTAAGGACTCCTCTCTCCCTGGTGTCAATCCAACTGTTCTCTCATGAAATTCCCTCTGTTAGTTCCTGGAGACATTTTGTCTTACCCGAGAGGTGTCCGGATTGGGTGAGATGTGCCCAGAGGGCTTAACACCTTGCTTCAGCCCTTTCAGCTCTAGGCAAACCTGCTTATGTCGGGATGCTCCTTGTCTCAGCTGTGCTGGAGGATGCACTTCCGCAGCCTTCTGGTCCATCTGGTTTGGGATGGGTCCTTCTCTGCTCCTTGCCTTCCTCCCTGAATCCACAGCCTTGGCCTGAAAGTACTGGAGGATGCCCAGAAAGTTCCAATTTACATCACAGAAAAAGCTACCTAAAGCCTGAGCTGATGCTGAACATCTTCTTATCTTTCCTTTCCTTCTCCTTTTCTAAGACACCCACCTTTCCTTCAGTGCCAGGAAGATATCTGTTCCCAGGGGTCAACTTTCTATTGACACCTTGGATCCTTCACTCTCTTCCTTTTCATGTGACACTTCTTGGTAATTAGTTTTGACTTTTCTGCCACTAGAAAAAGCCCCTTGCTCTGCCATGTGCTTTTCCACAGCTTCTCACTAATCACATCATCTCCCAGCACTGGGTCCCAGAGGGCTTCTACTTTAGAGTGAAAAGTATTGTTGTTGTCCAGTCACCATGGTCCTGTGATGTTGCTTCAAACCATTTTATAAAACCAAGGTAATTTAATAAATGATTATGGTTTTCTCCATCTTGGGGGTTTACCTCTCCTCAGTTGTTACTCACCCACAGTATTTATCCCAAACCGCTCTAAGAGCTGTGGTTTCATCCTGGAGGATGGATCACACTGGCAGGTTTGGGACAGCCACTATGCTGACAGCCAGATCCATGCCTTAAACTTGTCCACAGCTGGAGGGCTTTGAGATGCTTTTGTTAGTACCCCTACAATGCAAGCATTTCCTTTGTCACCAGGTAAAGGTAACACTCAGCTGCAAGTTGCCCAAAAGCACCACTGTCACAGCTGAGCTGAATTTATTTCATCCTGGCACCTCTACCTGGTGCTTGACAAGCCACACCTGGAATACTGTGTTCAGTTTTGGTCCCTGCTGTACAAAAAAGATGTGGACAGGCTTGAGAGGCTCCATTGAAGGGCCGCAAATATGACAAAATGACTGGGAAACTGAGAAAAGGCTGAGAGTGCTAAGCCTGTTCAGTCTTGAGAAAAGAAGGCTCCAGGGACACCCTATTACTATGCCCCAGTACTTAAAGTGTGTCTTAAAGAAGATGGAGACTGCTTTTTTATAGGAGTCAGATGAAAAAGACAGGGGGAAATGGGCACAAGTTATTCCTGGATAGATTCTGACTGGACATTAGAGGAAAGTTTTTCACAATAAGAACGATCAGCCACTGGAATAATCTCCCCAGGGAAGCTGTGGACTCCCCAACACTGGACACTCTTAAGATTTGGCTGAACAAGGTGCTGGAACATTTAGTCTAGGTCATGCTTTGCTAAGGTTGGATCAGATGATCATTGAGGTCCCTTCAAACCTGGTATTCTGTGATTATGATTCTGATGCAGATACCCTAATTAGTGGCTGCAAGAGGTGCTGAGCAGTTTGGTCGCCCATCAGTGCACCCCAAGGGTATTAAGGTACCTCACCTGAGAGGAGAAAAGGTTGCACAGGTGGGACCATAGATGGGCCTTGCTTTGCAGGGGCAAGTGGATGCCTTCCTCCCCTCCAGCCCTGCTTCATTCTTCCACATGGACTTGCTTCCAAGGTCTTGCTTAGGGTCCACAGGAGGTCCCAGCAGCAGGCAGAGGGAGGGCTGCAGAGGAGCTCACCTGGGCCATGCCTTGTTCTTGCATGTGGTTGTAGGAAGGACAAGTCAGGTGGGATCCCTTGGGGGTTAAGAAGAGCAGAGCCTCCAATCCAGAAATTAAGATCAGCCTTAGCTAATAAGCTACAAAGCTAAAGACAAGTATTTATTAGGGAACATATCATTGAAGGCACAGAATTCCCAGCTGGGAATGAAGAGTCCAGATTGTTATAGAAAATCTGCCTTGTTTGACTACAGGAGGAAAACTTGCAAATGGGCACAGTGACAAGCAGGCCTGATTCAAGTGTGTCCCTCCATGTGGCGTTAGAAATGCAAGCAGAGTTCCTGTGAGCCCTGCTGCGATTTAAAGCAGGGAATGTAATCCAGATCACCTGAGAATGTTTGAAAGCATTAAACCATCTACCTTTTACTGTCAGATATTGCTCAAATGATCAGCTTGGCTCTGTTAATGAGTGAGCTGTTGAGCCGCCTTGCTCAATCATTTGCCAAACTGGTCCTCCAGCAGTTTGTGTTTAGAAACTGCTGGGGAGTTAATTGCACCATCGGTAAGTGCCACATGGGTGTCAGGCTGGTTTCAGTGGAGCTGCTGCCTTTTTAGCTTGAGGTGCAGTTAGAGCTCTTGCTTTGTAGCCAGGGGATATCTGTGGCACAGCAGGGAGCTGAACCTTGTCACGATTTGCAGTACCTTAATTAAAAATGAGCAAAGCTTCTTTCTGCAAAGTACCAGTCACTGCTGCTTTGGTGCTCATCAGAGATTAAAGGGCTGTTTAACTGTGAGTCTCTGCCTGGAGCTGCTTGACATGTCTTTCTGTGTTGCCTTGCATGCGCATCCTGTGCTGGGCTCTGTGGTGCCCCTACATGTGCTGAGCTCTGTTGGGGTCAGGCTGCAGCAGACTGCGGGCTCTATCCCTGCTCCTGCCTGATGACCCTTGGAAAAGCTATGGGCTTCACAACTTGTTTGTGCTGACCTGCAGCTGCAGGTGATTGTCAGGGGAAATATTCCAGATAATACTTACTAGAGCTGCAGACTGTCTTACTTGGATCTCTGGGTATAGTTTGTGGCAGTGGGTGCTTTTAGGAGGGCACTGGTGGATCAGTACTGGCTCATCACTGTCTGGATCTGACTGTTTGTGTCTCAGTCAGACTTTTTTGCTCCTTTTCCTTTCCTGGTGTGCTTTCTGCCTCCCCACATGGCATTCAGCTCTGTTGTTTTTAGTTCCTTATTGCAGCCAATTGCCAGCTGCCTGCACCACTGCTATACCAGCATCATCCACAGGCACCCACAAGTGCTGGCCCTCTCCATCCTAGTTTTGGAGCTCCTGGGTCAGAACCATTACTGAACTCACACCACCAGTGCCCACAGGGACCACATCCTGCCGAGGAGCGGCTCATGCAGGCTTCCTTACCTCACACTGCATGTCCATGATTGAAGTTATGTTATTTTTCCAGGTACAGCCCTCCAATATCTAAATTTTTTGTTGAACCCCAATCACTGAAGGGGAAGGGAATCTCCTCAGAGCACTCAGCATCTTCAGAGAGCAGCTCCAGGACTGGAAGTGTAGAGGAGCCAGCTGAAACCCTGGGAACAGTAGGAGATCCTGTCCAAGAGCCAGCACATGCAGATGACTCCCTGGAAGCAAAGGTAGATTTTCTTGTATGCCTCTCAGTTGCGCTGCATCCCCCAGCTTCCCTCCCAAGGGCTGTGCTTATGCCAACCTCCTTTTTCCTGCCCTGAGAGCAGGCTGAGTAGCAGGGCCAGAGGCTGGGCATGGGTCTTCAAGGGAGGAGAAATTAGCAGAATAGTTTTGCTTGGAGAAGCCTGCTCAGATACTACTGACCTGTGTTGAGTTTGGGGTTGTTTTGGGTTTGTTTTTTTTTTCGCCTTCTTTTTTTTTTTTTTTTTTCTTTTACAATATAAAATGGGTTTTTGTCTGCATTGTGATGTAAAGGCTTCCAGTTTTCTTCCTATATCAAGCTGTGCCAGGTACTAATCTCCATATCCTATCTTCTCACCCCCAGTGAGAGCCACCCATTTTCACGTCTTTACTTCACCTGAGACCCAGTATTGCAACAACAGCCACAGAGCTGTCTTTTATAAAACAAGACTTCATAAAGTCACTGTCTCTTCCTCCTAGCATGGCCTTTGGAAAATGGTCTTTGATCTGCTAACCTTTCCTGGTGAGCCTTGGTGCTTTAGAGCTTGACCTTGGTGCTAGTGGGAGCTGATGCCTTGTATGGCATCTTGTACGAAAGAAGCTGCTCCTGAGGCAATAAAAAAGGATGTAAGAAAGCATGGGAGATTCTGAAAGTGCCAGTGTTGGCATTAAGTTCAAGGAGAGGGGGTTCACCTGCTCTCCTCCAAATATCGGTCATCTTAACATTATAAGTCTGCACATACTTTCTGAATCAAGAAAAAACGATACTCTGTAGATGTAAAGAATAGTGTGGCTGACTGTTTTCAGATAGGAGCATGAAATCATCTTTATTTCTTGCTTTGTTGCCATGTATGCACAAATAAACCAGGGAAATTCAAGTGGATATGGCTAAGTAGGATCTGAATTTGCTTCAAAGGATACATCTGGATTGCAGCTTCATCTTCTCTTTATGTTACTTTATCAAGGCAATATCCATACAACCTCCTTGGGGAGATGGAAGACCATAGGTCTGGAAAAGATGTGGGTTAGCATCTTTGGGAATATATACTTAGTAAAGCTTTGCTAGGTTTGAAAATGTGGAGATGACAGAGCATTGACGCATGAGAAGACTCACCTCTCCCCAGTGCTTTATCTACTTGGGGAGATGTAGCCTTTGTTTAGGTCTAAGGATGTCTCGTAAATATTCTTACAGACTCTGCTGATATCAAGGCCCCAGCACAAAGCACTTCTTTACTGAAGAAGCAAGTGTTCTTTGACTATAAGAGAATCACAAACCCCTTGCTTATAAATAGGGATCGGAAGCCCAGGGACAAGGGTTCCTTTTGAAAGATGGCACCTCTGAGGTTAAAAACCAGCTCTCAAGGGCTGCAAGACATAGAAATGTCTCTGTCTTCTTCAGGAAGTGTCATTTGAGAAGAATGACCCGATGGAGATCTTCAGTTCTCCAGCACTGAGGAGTGCATGAGATGAAACTTAAGCACCATCTGAAATAGGATAGTTGTGCCAAGTGCTTCCTACATCCTTATTTTTCTGGGTTTGCTACTGTCTCTTGCAGTTATGTTCCTGTTTTTGTCATGGAGAAATGAACCTGTCCAGCTGTGGGGTTTTTGTATGTGTTCCTTGGGCAGGAGTGAGTGAAGCTGGGCTGGTGCAAGGGTGCAAAATGCCCTTGAGGTCTCTGCCAGGACTGAGTGCTGGGTACACCTAGCTTTCTCATGTGAGTCTGCATGTAGGAAGTGTAGATGGAGCCCATGTCTTATCTGTGGATGAGCTTGGACCTACATTCAACTGATGGCGTGGAAATACCCATGCTTGATTTTCACCTAGGTCCCATCTCAGCTGCATCTGGCTTGATGGGATGGTGGAGCCCGCAGCAGAGTGATCTTACTCAGACCAGCCAGCTGCTTACTGCAGTCCATGATGCTTGTTTTTCAGCTGTTGCCATCCACTGCTCAGGAACTGGAAAGTGCTGCAGATATTCCGAGACCAGTGGAGATCAAGGAATTGGTCCACTTCATGGAGACAGAGCCCCTTGCCTTGGGAGTGGAGGAGGTAAGTGGGAATCTGTCTTGCTTTCATGTTTCCAGTGTAACAAGCAGTGATGTAGCCATCACTCACACTGGTGGCCCTCTGCAGTGTTCACAGAGTGGCTTCACATCCCTCCAGGTGCATCACATGGCACTGCTGAGGTTATTGGAAAGGCCATGTGGGATGTGTCATAGGGCTGACCAAGGACACCTCCTGTGTAGCACCTATGGAAGGCATTATTAATCTTGTTACACATCAAATGAGCAGTAGGAAATTTCTGCAGTAGCTTTTGCTGTAGCATCTTGAGAGAGCAGGACTCAAATCAGAGAGAGATTGGAAAGCACCAGGAGTCAGATGAGCTGGGCTGGATCCAACCCCCAGCTCCGCAGGCTCTCACCTCCCAGTCTTGTGGTTTCCTGAAGGCAGTAAAAGGTGTTTTTAAAGGCAAGTTCTGCAGCAGAAAGAATTTCTTGCAGCCAGGAGACATCACATATTATTTTAATGTACTGTATTAATTAAGGCATTCATTAGTGAGTATGCAAGAAGATTTTTCCCCTGGTCCCTCCATTTTAAGTGGAATGAATGCAGGCTGAGATTAGGATGATTTTTGCCCGTGTTTGAGAAAGAGGCCACTGCAGCCATGTCTGTACTTTGCTCCATGCCGAGGCTGCTATTCTGCATCAACTAACCCATGCTTGACATCTCAGCCTCTCCTGCCCTGCCTCCAGGTTTTTGATGTCCTGCCGCTGTATGGTAAGCTGCAGCCAGGTGAAAGCCAGCAGGTCATGTTCACCTTCTTTGGCCACGCAAACATCATCACCCGTGTCACGGCACTCTGCAGGGTGGAGGGAGGCCCAAGCTATGAGGTGGTGCTGAGTGGGGAGGCTTCGCTCATCAGCTACTTCATAGACATCACAGAGATCGACTGCGGGCTACAGGTACCACACGCTTCTCTTGGGAGAGGTCCTTGTCTCAAAACTGTCACTGATGGGTTCCTGCCCACATAGGTCTAGGGCTGTCTCCCCTTTGCAGCTATTTTGCTGGTTCTGTGGCTTGGAAGTCCAACTTCTGAGAGATATGCCCTGCCTCCTAGCTGTTTTTTTAATGGGCATTGCTGGTCCAGCAGTAAAGTTGGGAATTCTTCCTCTTCAAGTAGCTGATGCTGCCTCTTGGGACAGTGGTGATTTCCAGAGGGACGTGTCCCTCAGACATCCGTTTGCTGATCCACTCCTGAAGCCTGAGATCCAAGGAGATGCTCTCTTTTAATGCTCTTGATTACTAAACAAAATAAATGAGGGCGGAAGTTGACTTGGCTTCCAGTCACTGTAGCTGGAGAGAATGTCCCAGACCAATCCCCACTTTACTTCTTTTCAATTGAAAACCACTCAGATATTTCCAGCTGTTGGCCCTGTATGCGTTGCCCTGTGTCCCTTTTTGCTTGTATTTTGCGTACAAATACTTGTGTGCAGTTGGCTTTTCTTCTGAAATGCCTTGATGCTTCCTTCTTTGTTTCAGCTGGCTGCTAGATGACACCCTCAAGTGCAGAGGGCTTATGTCCCATAGTTTGTTTATTACTGATCTGTACATGGTTGTTACTGCACGTCTGCATGCTGCTATAAACATCTGTTCTTATGTAGGGCTAAGAGGTACCCTGTTGCTGCAGATTCTCCAGGTTAACCTAGGAGAGTCAAGCGTACATTTCTCCTCTGCACTCCCTGCTTCTGTGCTGTGTTCATTTACTTTGAACGCAGTGAAAAAGGAAGGAGATCCCCAGCAGCAAACCTGTGTCTGTAACTTCCTGTTCCTCTGTCCTCTTTTCAGCTGTTTAATGAAGTCATCAAAGCAGAGGTCACTCTGCACAACAGCGGGAGGCTGGGATTCACCTTTGTGGTGCTGAGCCCGAGCACAGCCACTGCAGCCAGCCCTCTGCCTGGTGTGCCCCTGGTGGTGCCCAGCACAGTGAGTACCATAAGGGATTAACCCTGGCCCTGGGTCAGGCTGCCAGGGCAGGGTTATAGGGAAAAAAAGGGGGAAAGGAAAAAAGGCAGTAGGCATGAAGTGCTATGGGAGCTCTTCAGACACCAACTGCTGTGAGCTCTTGATTGTGTGACATTGGTGCTAGACAGTGCTGGTTCTTAGGAGGGTCTCCTTACCTAGGTTGTATGATCAGAAAGGACTTATTCCTTGTCCCTGCCTGTAACAAACCCTGCCTGCCCCTGCCAGCACTAAGCAGCACTTAAATACTGTCTTGCTTGGGCATGAAGCTCCTTTTCCAGAAATTGTAAGAGCCCCTGTGCTGGTCTCTCACTCCTCCAGCTTTGCTGCTCTGCTTTTGCTTTTTTCTCCTCAGCTTTAGGCAGTGAGGGGGCCAGGGAGGAGCAAGGCTGGGGTGGCAATGACAAGAGTTTGCAGCATCCCTGCTTCTCAGTCCTGAGCTGGCTGTCTGAACTGAAGCAGTGTTCCTATCTTTATCCTCTTTTGCAATCAGAAGAGGAAGCTAAACAGCCAAATGGCTTTCTGGATGCACTCCTGTAGCCTTGGAGTAACCACACAGGCGGGAGATATTTGGTTGGGATCATTAATAAGGGCTCAGGCGCTTCTACGCCAGCCTGGGTGCCACTGGTGTGTTTGACAGAAGCTGCTGGCCCTGCTGAGAGCACAGGCTCTTCACTCATCTCCCGTAGTGGCTGGTAAAAGAGCTTTTGTTTATTCTGTGTGGCTCTTGATAGCAGAGGCTAAACCCTGTCAGCAAAAGAGCTGTGTTCATGCTGAGCAAAAGGCAGGCTGCACCGCAAGAGTACAGACTTGTGAGCCCTCCAAAGGACACACTGCATCCTGGTGTAGGAGGTTAGAGCTTTTGGATACAAGACAGCTAGAATGTGGTGACATCTGACGTTTGTATATGAGAGCCTGTCTTGTCTTCGCAGGATGTCTATCATGAGTCATTCCTCCACCAAACCCTCTTGGGTGCATTTCCTCTTCCTCTGTGTCCTGCAGGGTTACATTGGATCTGGCAAGGAGCAGATACTGAAAGTCTATTACCTGCCAGGAGTGCCTGGAGTCTTCTACAGGACTTTCCAGATCCAAGTGGGTCACCTGGAACCAGAAGAAATCTCTCTGAAAGGAGAAGGTACCTTTCCTAGAATCCATCTGGACCTGCCCAGGAACATCAAAGGTGAGCACTGCCCGTCTGCTCCCCAGGAAAGTCCCCTCGTTTTTCCCCCATGTCATATAACCATAGCACAGCTCTTACCCACCTCCACCAGGCCTGAAGGTTGCTTCTTGAGTCTCTGACAAATGAGCTCATATGGGCTTTGGCCCAGGAACCATCCCACAGAAGCTTGCTAGCCTATCTGTCAGAGGCCTGGAAAGGTGACGGTTAGACAAAAAAGCTTGAAAAAGCTGTAGTAGAGGCTGGCTGGGATTTTGGCAGGGTTGGATTTGTATCACATTGCAGAAGATGAGGTGCTCCTGTGTGAGGAGGAAGAGGGTAGAGGGCGAGTATCAGGATTTGGAGCAGAGCAGCAGCATCATTTTTCATATATTACTTGAAGAGCTTGTTTCTGAGAGAGGCCAGCGTCAGGGCAATAGGGCTTCCCAGTTTAAATGGGAATGGCACTAGGCCCATGCTCCTATCTGTGGATGTTTTCTTTCTTCAGGAAATGAGAAATATGAGAAGATTCTCAAAGAGGTGAAAGAGAAGATGGAAAAAGCCAACCTGCAAGATGAGGCTGTTCTGGAGGAGGCTGTGGCAGCAGAGCCAGCCACAGATGACTCAGGCACTATGGTGAGAACAAATGCTGCCCCATTGGCACATGCCACTTTCCCCCTATGTCACTAGAGCCCCTTGCACCCCACAGCAGGCTTCCCAGGGCTCTGTGGGCCCTTGGGACCTTCCTGCCCACTGTCTGGCCACAGTCTGTGTCAGCTCAGCATTGCTCCAAGGTCTGCCCACCTCTCAGAGTTGTCTCTCCCAGAGATGCACCAGCTCCCTGACTATCCCAGGGACAGATCCTGAAGGCAGTGCTCAAGCCATTGAATTTATGGTATTTTAAAGGAGGTGCAGGTCATTGCTGGCATGTTTGTTGCGCACAACACAAGTCCTGCCAGGTTTAGAGAGCTTGAAAGCAGCAGCCTGACTTCCCCTGGGGCTGTGCTGTCCGTGTTTGTTTCCACTAGATGCCAGCTTTATTGTGGTTCTCTTTTATAAGAGAGCTTTTGTCCAAGCTGCTTTGGCATTGGCTGAGGGTAGGCAAATAATTGGAGCTCTGACAGGTTCCTGGGTTGTCTGTCTGCTTGGCCAGATCAACTTTTATAACTGGGCAGGTGGAGATGCTGGAGTTCATTTCTCTTGAGATAAAGTGCTGACTAAAAGAGCAGGTGTTCACAGACACTGAGCAGTGAGACAGGAGGACTTCCATCATCACTCTCAAAAGCAGGGTGGGATCCTCCTTCAGAGACAAGTGGGGTCCTTGGGTAGAACTGTTGCTGACCAGCCACTGTCTTTCCTCAGTTGGATGCTCAGCTGCAGATGCAGATGGAGCAGATGGTGATAGAGGAGCATGCCCTGGAACAGCAGAAAGTTCTCACCTCCAGTTCCCCAGAGGACACTGCTTTTGACCAGCGTGCACGTCAGAGGCTTCTCAAGTTAGTAGGGACTCCTCTATTCTATCTCCTGGTGCCCCGAGGGTAACACCCAGCAGTGCAGCCCTGCTCCTGAGACTTCCTTCTCTCTACAGAGCTGGGGACTTCAGAAAGACTCTGAGCCCCATAGTTTTGACACGCTCCCTGTGAGCAGCTCAGTGTCCTCACTTCCACAGTTGCTGGGTTCTGTTCTTAGAGCTGAGGGGGTCTGGTGCAGGCCATCTAGACAGCACAGCTGTCATATCTGCTGACCAGCTCTGGAAGAGTCTACTCAAAGCTGGCATCTTTGTTCCAAGTAACAGACTGCACTAAGCAAAAAGAGCAGGGAATCACACAGGCTGACAAACCCGTGGCTCAAAAGCTGTGGGACTGCAGAGCTTGCCCATGTAACTTGGCCCTTCCTTTTGTTATTTGATGTGATAAGGCATGAGCACAGTAGGTTCCAGTTCAGGATGAAGATGCTTTGCAAAACAGATGTACTTTCCCAAGGGAGATTGCTTTGGAAAAAGACCTTCCTGTGAACTTTGTAGGTGTCGATTACTGCATTCATCGGTGCTGGTCTGGGAACAGATCTGGTTGCTGAGCAGTGGAGGTTTCCTGTGCAGGCAAATCTTACAGTGAGGTCCTGGGCTGTACATGAGGCTTAGCAATTTCACTGAGACCAGTGGAGGTCCAGTGGACTTAACTACTTTTCATAGCAGAGGAACTGTGTCCAGTATGCGTTTAAAACTTAATTTTATTATGGAGTCCCATTGGTAGCTGATAAAACCTATGACCTTCACTCCCCATGACCTAGCCTTATTACCGGGTTGTCAGACCTTGGGTTTTATGGGCTTGAGTTGAATCTTTGCAGCAGTGAATACAGAAATATCCACTGTATTTTCATCTTCCACCCTCTTGGAAATGTAGCTAGGCTGTGTTTTAAGGGTTCTTCTTACTCCTCCTTTCAGAGCTGAGCTGCCTGAGTACATCCTGGACTTTGGCTACATCATTCTTGGTAACATCCACACACACATCGTGAAGGCCACCAACACTGGGCACTTCCCTGTGTCCTTCCGCATCAATGGACATGTCCTGCGTGACACAGGTAGCCTGTGATGGAGAGACTTTGTGTGGGCTTGAAGGAGTTGTCTCTGACAGATTGGCTTAAGACACTGGACATGGGGAGGGTTTTGAGTGCTTTCTTGTATAGCATTTTCCTCATTAGTACCTTCCACTTGGTGCTTTCGGGCCTGAATTCCGGCCAGCAGTGCGCAGAGACCTAGCCTGCCTGTGGCTGTCCTAAAACTTCATTGTAGGGGCTATATGGGCTGAAGACCTTGGTTGCCTCTCAGCATCTTCTGCTCTTGGCTGCTGTGAGCGTCATCTGAGTTTCTTTGTGCACTCTGTGGGCTTGTGTTGCAAACAGATGGGACCCTTTGTGGTTTGGATGTGCTTTGTTTAGAGTTCATAGTGTCATAGCACTTATGTTCAGCCTTAACTGAGAAAACAGCCTCTGAGATCCACTGGTATATCAAAATAGGTTTCCAAAACAGGCCTTCTGATAAGGTTGCCGTCGAACACTGTTCCATTGAACAGAAAGTTCCATTGAACAATGACTTGCTGTCTTGGAGAGGTGGTCAGATGTCTCCTCTAAGTTGTTGTCCAGGGAGCACCACAGCATGGGGGTATCTTAGTTGGAAATTCCTTCCCAGAGATGCCTCATAGAGGAATTGCTGGAGCTCCTCAACTGATATGTTACTACATGAACCTTGAATTTTGTCTGTGAAAGCCCTTTCTCCGTGAGTGGTGACAAGGGAGAAAGAGAACCGGTTTCTCTGGAGATGCAAAGGGGACTTTCACAGAGCTGACAGCCAGGACACCTATATGGCCTTAATATGTTTTCTGTTGCTTACGTATCTCAGTTTTTTTCATCTGTTCAAGGATTCAGTGTGGGGCTGGACTGTGTGAAGCACCTGCCCTACTGTGAGACTGAGACATTCGAAGTGCGCTTTGACCCACAAAGTGCCAACCTGCCACTAGGAGAGGTGGACGTGCTCCTGCCCATCAAGGTACTACAACTTTGGGGACAGGCAGCAGGTTGGGCACAGCATCAGATGTCACCTGGTCTCTCAACTGGATGCTCTGTCCTTCACTAGGTCACAGGAGGCCCCACATTTCACATCCGCCTCCGTGCTAATGTGGCTGTGCCATCTATCTGCCTCTCCAGGGACAGACTGGAATTCTCTGGTGTCCAGCATGGACAGTGCCAGGAAGAAACTGTCCAGCTTCACAATCAGCTCCAGATCCCCTGTAAATGGTTCATCACCATGAAACAGCCTGTTGAGAGGGTAAAGCACAGACAGTGTTTAACACGTGACTTCTTGGTTGGGTTTTCTTTGCTTCTCTTGCCTTTTTTGTCCCTATGACTGCCTTGGCTGCAGCTTGTTTGTGGAAGCCTTTGACGATATGGAGCAAGGCTGATTTGCTTTGCTGTTCATTAGCTGATGCTTCACTTCTCTGCCACCTTCACCCACTCCTTCTCTGAGGACAGTGCCTCCCCAGCTGCCTGCCCTGCCTACACGTTTTTCCTCCAGTTCTAGGCTTTGGTGGCCATATCTGGTTTGGGTGTGTGATGCTCTCAGCACCTTGACATTATCTCAGAGCACTGCAGCAATAGAAGGTGTGTCCTCACAGACCAAGGAGGCCTCACACAACTGGTTTCTGTGCTCCAGGTGGACAAACATTTGCCAACAGGACTGCCTCAGAAGCTGCGTCAGGAGTTGAAGGCTGAGCCCTGTGTCTTTGAGGTGATGCCATTGGCTGGAACCCTTGCTCCAGGGCAGCGATGTAACGTGCAAGTCAGGTTTTCACCCACAGAAGAGGTGAGATTGGCAGGTGTCACCCCAGGAGGACTGGCAGGGTGGCGTGGTCAGGAGAGCTCAGCACAGGGAGCAAGAGATGAGGTCTGCCTCCAGAGATTTTGGCAAACCCTGTACTCACTGTGCATCAGTTTCCCCTGCAGCGCACTCTTCTGAGAGGTACTCTGAAATCCCTATGGGGAGCTTACACAGTGAGCATCAGGGCACTGCATGTGCCTGCCTCTCAGCAGATGGGGGAAATCTTCCCTTTTCCCATCATATTCTCCCTTACGTGGGCCTATTTGCAGGCTGCAAGACTCTGGTGCAGAGCATCTGGCATGCTCACAGGGGATACCTCTGGCAGAGCCAGTCTAGGCTAATCCTGCTGCTGGTATGAGCAAACAAAGCAGCCCCCCGACACCCTTCCGGCTATGGCAAGACTGTCAGACTACCTGTAGCAGTATTCTGCCAGCAGTCCCTGTGTCTCTGACCCAGCCTGCCTGCATGTTTCCATGCAGTTTGGGAGTCAGCTTAAATGCTGGAGCATTCCCAGAGATGAATTTGCATGTGGCCACTGTGACTGTAAAATTGACAGCGTGTAACAGTATGGACACAAATGCTTCCATGCCTGGGAAGAGTCCCAGGGATCTTTTAATTGCTGAGAGATGAACTGTCTTGTGTCTGGATTTGAACAAAGCCGAACTATGAGGAGGGAAGACAACCATTATTTCTAGCCAGTGAGAGCTCATCTGCCTCTTTAATATAGCTGATGTTTGCCTGGACTGCTAGTCCAGGACTGTGCCTGGGCAACGTAACCCTGAGGATCTTTCTCATGGGCGTTACAGTCCCTCATGATGACGTAAAAACATCTGATAGACCATTATAGATCTACCTGATGCCTAAATATCCAGTTACATTTCACACCAGGACTCATCGCTGTTAATCAGAGCCAGCATGTAGATGCTGTAGCCTGTGCTATAAGTAAATACCTGTTTTCCATTCACCTCTGAGGTACTGATAACACTTCTGACCTTAGGCCAAAGGTTGCATTGAAGGCTCTGTCACCTGGGACTTCATGGAGGAGCTTTCTGTACTTCTCTCTTTGCAGAAGTCCTACAGAAGCGAGCTGAAGATTAACATTTGCCAAAACAGCCAGCACCTCCAGCTGCAGGTGGTCGGACATGGTCTGGAACCACGGCTGGAGTTCAGCCCCCTAGTGCTTGAGCTGGGACCGTTGCTGCCACACAGCTGTGGGGTGGAGGGGACAGTGGTGGTGAAGAACCCGTGTGAGTTCCCCATCGAGTTTTACTCACTGGAGTTCGATGAGCAGTACCTTGCTGAGGAGGAGGTGAGGGGGAAGGTCTGGTCCCCATGTGCCTGCTCCCATAGCTTCACAGGGCTCCAGCATTCTCAGGCTTCTGCCAGGGATATGGGGGCAGTCCCCAGGGCAAAGCCCGGGGACATTTCAGGGTTAGCCAGCATTGCTGGCAGGCTGTGGAGCAGCTTGGATAGTCAGTGGTGGTGGGAGGAAAGAATGAGAAAGGAGATAGGTTGGTTGGGGAGTCTGTTCATGTGATGAAGGTCAAGAAACGTGCCCTTTATATGGTTACTCCTTATGCACACAGATCTTGCGGATGCTGAAGGATTACAATTGTCACAACACCTTGTTGCTGCCTCCACGTGCCCCGGGTGAGGGTTTACCCCCAGAGGTGCTAGAGTACTGTGAGGAGCAGAAGAGGCTGCAGGATGAGCAGGAGAAGTCCAAGACTGGGGAACCAGCAGGCCAGGACAATGGTGAGCGTTTGATATTGGCTGTCCTGAGTGTGGACGCAGCAGACTTCATTCTCCATGGAAAGCCCATGCCTTCAGCAGCTGCTTGGTAGGGGAATTCCTGGCTGAATGTCTGTGGCTTGTAACACACAGCCTCTATCAGCCCTGAGTGCAGCCAGAGCAAGCTTGTATCTGCCTGTTGTAGACTGTCCCTCAACCGCAAAGAGCAGGATTGGAATTGTTCTTCAGCCAGTAGGACCAGGTCTAATATTGCTAGCTATTTTCTGCTGGCTCCTACCTAGCAACAAAAGCACAAGCTCAAAATTCCCTGAGGGTAGAGACAGCCTGGGCAGGCTTCTTAATGCCTCAGAGTTTCCCTCCTTGGGAAATTTTCCACCTTTGGCTTGTGGCTGTGCAAAGTGGCAAAGGGCAAAGAGCAGGTTGCCAGGCTGTGCTCACCCTCTTTTTCTCTCCCTGTGTTCTTCCTCTTCATCAAACACTGAAGATGTACAGCTCCTATCAGATCACGGAGGAAAACACTCTGCTGGGATCGTTCACACCAGCTCAACTCATAGCTCAGTTGTTCCCTTCTCCATTTTTGATGAAAGCCAGTCCAACAAGGTGGACTCTAAATCTGTCTGTGGAGAAGAGGAGGAGGAAGGTGTTGAGAGAAGGCTCAGGACAGGTAATAACCTTAAGCTCTTCACCTCTTTTATGTTCATTGTGGCAAAAGGGCCTAAGTGGAGGATTTCAGTGCCACCTCCATCCCTTCACTGCAGGCTGGTGCCATCTTTGCTCCTGTAGACTCTGAATCTGCTCTTGCAAATGAAGTCTGGAGGATCCTGAGAAGAGTCTGGGGCAGGGATGAGTGAGGGGCCAGGGAGGTTTTCCCCAGTTTTGCCAAATTAGCACTTTGCCCTCAGGAGCTGCTAGGATCAGGATGATCCTATTCGTTTTCCTAGGCAGTGCAGCATACCCTTTGTCCTACATGACACTGCAAGTGGCGATGGCTTTTGTTGACCTTCTAGGGTCAAAGGCAGGAGCTGTAAATGCTGTTACAGTGAACTCAGAGCACAGCCCGATCTCCCTGTTTAAGGTGTAACATTCCTAAAGCATCCAGCGTTTGGATAATTGTTTCATCCCCAAATGGAGCCTCCCCCTTGTGACTGTGAAATGTCCTGGGTCTGCCTGTCCCCCCTTACTCATCAGGATCTAGGACCAAACTCCCGTGAAGACTGTGTTGACAGTTCCTGGAAGGAGATTTGGTCTGGTCCGTTAAGCTACTGCTGGATGCTCATTCTCTTCTCTTTCTGCCACCTCACGTGCAGGGGTGGCAAGTAGTCTGAACAGGCACCTTCACCAGCATCTAGGGTAGACCCTGACCTGCACAAACCTAAAGGAACCTTGGGTGTGACATTGGCGTCAGCAGTCTTCTCTCCCAGGATCTGAGGGGATGAAGGATGGTCAGGATCTAAGGTGGGCAGGAGACTGACTTTTCTATCTGGTTCTGCACAGCAGAGCATTGCCAAAGCACCACCAGCAGCAAGAAGGCCGCAGGAGAACTGGACAACAGCCCTGTCTTTAGGGCTATCGCCCGTCACCGTGGCATTGATATATCTGCAGAAGGGTGCGCAGCCCGAAACCGTAGAGGGATTGTCATCATCGTCCATGGGGCCCCCCTGACAGGTACTTGAGCTGCAGCCCTTGGCTGCAAGGAAGAGGGAGGGTGGAGGGGCAGGACAGGAGAGACATATTCCGTTGGACCATGATGCTCAGTTGACCATTTGAAGTGAAATGAGGTAAACCATAGCCCTGCTGGTATGTGAAATGGTCACAGGCCTTCGCTGAGCTGGTGCAGGTGGTGTGGCTTATCTTGTGTCCATACAGTTAGGCTCTTACTCCCCCAAACAGGGTGGTCATGTTGCCATTGCTTCATGAGAACACACCGCCTAGTGTCCATGTCACCTTATGGGGGCACTCCCAGACCATGCTGACTCCTAAACCATACCTGGACATTGCACAAGACATTGCTGACCAGGACAGGCTAGCGAAGGGTCTTGAGGGGTGGTGGATAGGGCTTGAAACAATGTCCTGGCCCAGGGCTGAAGTCATCACAAGTGACAAAGTCTTCAGCTGAACGGGAGGTGAAGATGATCCACCTGGTTCTAGAGGTCAATGCTTCTAACCATGCTCAAGTTGCTACCCTCAAGGTATCCCTGGAAAAAGGGCACTTGTTTTCAAACTGTCACTGAAACTGAAATCCTGTTTAGGGGCTTTCCAAAGTCTGTCCCTGAGCATGCCTCACATGCAAGTATCACCAAGCAGTCTTCCTCTCTCTCTCAAGGAAAGACAGCGGCAGCAGTTGCTCTGTCCAAGCATTACGGTGCTGCCTGCTTGTCCATTGACGCCGTGGTGAAAGAGGCCATCTCGAGCAGGAGCAGCTTGGCAGGGCTCCACGCCCGGGAGCTTTGCATCAGGGCTGCCATCGAGCAGAGCCAGCAGGAGACAGAGGGTGCTGGTAAGGAGAAACATGGGAACAGAGCAGCACTTTGGAAACCCACCATGACCGTGTACTTGTGCATGCTCCACAGAAGTTTGAAAACCCCTGGGTCTCTTAAGGAACATGGGTGCAGTATGTACAAATGCAAAGCAATTTCTTAAAGCATCTCTGGTTATTAAAATATATATATATATTAAGCATTCAGACAGGGGCACTTTTACTGCCTTTGGCTTCTTGATGCATGTTCCTTCTGTAAGAGAGGTGAAGCACACCTGTATCTTTCTCAGCGTTTTCGTATTTTCTGAAAGCTGAATCCAGCTTGCTCCTCATGGCCATCAGACAGAACTGCTGCTTACTTCAACAAGGAAAAAGTCTTGTGGCTTTTTTGAAGTGGCTCATTACGCACTAGATGACTGACTTAAAAGTGTGGCTTCACTCATGAGAGGAAGGGAAGAATAACCTCACAGGGGAATTTCACATGAGACACATTCTGTATGTAGCAGAGATTTCTCCAGAGATTCCCCTATACACCCAGTCAGGTCACACAGCTTATATGTGTTAAGCTGTTTTCCATGTCAGACCACAGACTTTAAGGAAGCTTTTTTTGGCAATTGGTGCTCCAAGCTCTGCAGGGTGAGGCCAGACACTGGCTTGGGGAGTTAGGAAGTTTTGCATTGCTCAGCTTCAAACCTGTCTAGGAGCTGGTGGAAGGTCTGGGGAGGGCTTATCCCACCAGGAATTAGCTCCAGTGGAGATAAGGGGGTACAGCTGGGACAGGGCTGCATGTTACAGTCTCCATGTGAGAATACAGGATGGGTGCAGGGTGGTCATGGAGGAAAAATTCTTGGTTTGATCCATAGAGGAGCTACTGTGCAGTGTTACCTGCATGCTCATTTGCTATAGGAGGAACACAGGGGTGTACATTAAAAACTCTCTGGCTTTAAAATCCAGTACTAGATGGTGCTCCTTATCATGCTAATAATAGAAGCAGGGCATGAGCTGCTTCTGGAAGGCAGTGCTGCTGGTGCCCTGCAGGCTAGGGATGGGTGCTGTGTCCCTGGCAGGGTGCAGGGCTGTGCCCATTGAGGTGAAAAGGGGTCTGCGTGTTCCCCACTGAGACTCTGTCCTCTCCACAGGTCAAACCGCAGTGGTGTCCCTCAGCCCACAGCTCAGCACTGAGGCCACACACTGCCCAGGTACAAGCCAGTCCAGCTCTGAGGGCAAATCCAGCCTGCAGCATAACGGGCTGAGTTCCCAAGGCCAGACAAGCACCGCAGTGGGCAAGAAGAAGAGGGATAGCCACACTTCCCAATCCCAGAAATATCTAACGGATCACACAGTCTCCCAGGTGAAGTGTGATCTGCGCTGGTTAATGCCTGTTGCCTTGAGAAGTGAAGGAGCATGCTACCCAGAGCCTGGAGTGGTGATATAGAGCACAGAGCACCACCTGGGCATGGCTCAGAGGGGGATTGAAACCTTGTGCTCTAGCAGAAAATCTCTACTGGGTCATGACGGTTTGTTGGCAAAGTGCAGTCCTGGATAATGTGGCTGCAGGGGGTGGGCAAGGCTGTGGGGTGCTGAGCCTGGGGCTTGCAGGCTTGGGTCTCAGCTTGCCAAGCGATGTGCCCTCCAGGGTTGTCCCCTGGAGCTGCTGACCTACAGTATTGTTCTAGTTTCCCACTAGTGAGAAACCCAGCTCCAAGCCCAGCAGTTGGAATTGTTTGGAGGTTTCCAAAGTGGTTCATTTTTCTTGTGGTGTTCAACATTGCAGGGCTCATCCAGTTCTCATCTCGCCTTTTCCCTTCCCTGCGTTGCTATGCAGCGATGGCTGAGCATTAATGGCAGCACTGTGGGAGAGCTGGGCTTCATGAGCTGCGTGCTGCCTGAGGACTTGCTGGTAGCCATCCTCTCTGAAAGGCTGCAGGTATGGCATGGGGACAAAGGAAGCATTCCTCCTACGGAGAGACAGGCAGCAAGGTACAATTCAGATTTGAAGGAGGTCTGTATCTGCTGTTCAAGACGTCCTGGGCTGTGTGCAGGGATCCTTAGGTGGAGCTGCAGATGCCATAAGTTGGCAGTGCACGGTGAAAGATCAGAGCTTGTCTGAGCTGCTGCCCTTGAACAACAACGGCTGGTGTCCTTTGACATTTGTGTTTAATGACTAGCTGAGAGCCCAACATCTGCAATAGCTGACTTCCTTCTGACTTTTTCACAGTTGAGTGACTGCTACCAGGGAGTGGTGTTTGATGGCCTGGAAACCCTCTTTGCACGCAACATAGCATCTGCGCTCCTCTGCCTTCTCAAAGCTGTTAGAAATCGGCCTCATATCTATTTTGTGAACCTGTTTGAAGATTATGCTGCTTTTAAAGCCAGGGAGACAGCTGCAAAAGAGCAGGAAGGTGAGACTCTTCATCTCCATACCTCCCAAATCTTCTCTCTCAAAGCCCTCAGGAGTATCCATGTGTATCTGGGCTACCAGCAGAGCTTGTAATGCTTTTATTAATCCATGTTCTGCCTCAGTGCAGCCAGTATTCAGCTCACAGTTGTTTAAATATAGCAGAGCTAAGACTGTAATACTTACCTTAGTCTCTGACAGTAAAGCTTAGGTGCAAGTGCAAGCTGTTGTGGCTCAATAACTGTGGCTTGAAGCAGACCACAACACTCGTGCACATGAGCCAGGCAAGGCACGGGAACTCACTGACTGGTGAATGGGGGTTTATCTGCATTTTGGAGCAGGGATATGAGCTTCCCAGTATCTCCTGCCAGGATGATAGGCTGGGTTCGGCCAGAGCTGTGAATCCTCACAGCCTCCCAAGAACAGCAAAACTCTGCTGGCAGTCGCTAATGGTTTCTCCTCTGGTCTATGCAGAAGGACGGGAGCAGGAAGAAGCTGCCAGGAAGGAGAAAGCACGTCTCTGGGAGGTGGATGAGGATGAGTATGATGCCCTCACTGAGGAGCAGAAAACTCAGTTTAATGACAGTATACGACAAGTCCAGCAAGAGAGAAAGAGGAGGTCTGTAAGCCTTGCATGGGTACCTCCCTAGGATAGTGTCCCTAAAGGGTTTGCCTGCTCTGGAGACCTTTGTTGAGCTCGAACCTTGTGCTTCAGCACATCGTTCAGCCCAGATTGAAGTTTGTTTCACCAGGAGGAGATCGCTGGGTCTGCTTTCAAATCACAATTTCCAGGACAGACAGCACAAGTTGCCCCTGGTCACAGCTGGGTTCCAGCAGGATACCTGGTTGTTTGGAGCCAGGAGGGGAGTTACTGCAGCCTTTGCTTTGTGATTGATAGGATTTGTCTCAGTAAGGAGCAGGCTATGCTTAGGGAGGAGAAGGGCCGGGTAAGCCAAGTTAAGTATTGGTGCAGGGATATATATATGTATATAGGTGTTAGCAATTTGTGAGCAGCACAGATTTCTGGTGGTGACTCTCAAGGATGTTTTCTGTTTGCCATGTTGAAGGGAGATGGCTCAAGTGCTTGCAAAAAAGCACCGGCAGGTGCTGGAACACTTGAAGAAAGAAGAAGAGCTGAAAAAGAAGTCTAGGCGGGGGAAGAGGGAGCTTGGAAAAGACAAAGATAATACTTTGGGGAAGAAAAGTCATTCTGGAATCAGGCAGGTGGGTAGTTTTGTTTATAGAGATGTGTAAAAGCCCTATGGACCTTCCCGCTGAGCTGTACTATTCCCTGAGAAGGCAGCAGCCACACACAGTGCTGGGGACGAGTATGTGACCCTGAGTATCATGGGACCATGCTGGGAAGCAACAGCCTGTGTTTGATTGCACTGCTGCTTCACCAGGGGTGTTTTCCCATGGATTTGTTGGTAGAGTTGCTGTTCTAGGTTCATGCTGCTTTTGAGTCATGGCTTCACATAGCTCCATACATTCACCATAAATCTCTAGATAGTTTTAGTCCAACATTTCTCCTCACTCCACATGTGACTTGCCATCTCTGAGCCATGACCTGTCTGGGATGAGGTGTCTTTCTCTACATGTCTGGCAGGAGGTACACCAGGTCTTAGTTCATTCATTAGGAGCCAGACTTCCAAAGAGTCAACCAGCCACAGGGATGCTCAGCATGCCAGAAGCAATCCCGGAAGATCGCACTGGTCTTAAGTACTCTGGGCTTGGAAGCTGTTTTGTTTTGCAGCTGGTTTGCAGGGCTCCTTGTCAAGCTGAAACTGGAGAGTTAGGTTTCATTTGAGCTAAACTATACCATCTGCTTGCTGAATTGGGATTTGTAGAGCACCTAGCGCAGGTCTCAGGCAAGGCTTAGGGTGCTGTTGTAAAGATAATGAGTGCCCTACAGCGTTTGAGTCAGTGTTTTGAAATATTGCTTTCTCCTGCTCCTCCTGCCCAGAACATTAATGCATTTGCTGGCAACACCAATGCATCCAACAGCAACCAGTCAGATGTCATGGAGGAGGTGAACAAGAAAGGAACTGTAAAGGAGGGCCCAGACTCTGTTGCAGGTGACAAGGAAGATAAGAAAAAGCAGAGCAAGGTTCCCCTGGCAGATGCCTGCTCAGTGGTGGCACTAGACCCGGAACAGAAGGAAACCAAAACCAAGACCCAGAGTGACAGCGAGAAGAACTTGGCCCTGAGGTTTAAGATCTATGAGGCATCACAGAAGGATGTCACACATATCTTGTCATCATGGGACAGGGTTCAGGGTATCCTGCGGTTCCCTTTGAACCAAGAGGAGATGCAGCAGCAACTGGAGCAGCGACGCCAGCATTTATCCAGCTACAGGGCCCGGAAGAGCAGAGAGAAGGAGCGTCTGAAAAGGCTGGAGAAAGAGCACCTGGGGAAGGAGCGGCCGGAAAAATTTAAGGCTCTTGAGGACTCAAAGTCATCTCTGCTGGAAGGAGAAGGTGCAGAAGGGTCAGCCAGAGACCAGGATGTCGGGGTGCCCTGCTTGGACATCCAGGTGCTGCACTCAGAAGATGTGACCAGGACAATCCTGGAGAGCAGCAAGCTGCCAGCAGCAGAGCAGGTAAAGCCCTGCGAGGCTCAGATGCTGAGCCTTCAATGGCCTTGGGCCTTGGTGCATTGTGTCTCAGCAAATAAGAATGGCACATACCCTTGTCCAGGCCACTGATGAATGTCTCCACAGCAGCCATGTGGCTGGGGAGGTTCTCACCATCTCTCAGGTGGGTGGAAAGAGAGAGTGCTCTCTGTACAAGTATTCTGTTTGTTCAGAGAGTTTCCCAGTCTGGAAATCATTACAAATGGTCCCAGGGCAATGCAGCTCATGGTCATTGCTTCCTTCAGCTGAGTCACTCAAGGAAGAGGTTTCTTTCTAGGTCCCTCTTGTGGATCATGGCACTGCTCTGGAGCCTGCCCACCCTGCTGGGCATAAAAAAGCTCTGTACTCCATAGAAATTAAAAAACCTGTCAAATATTGCCAAAATCTCAATGCCTTTAAGGAGGGAGTGTGAGGATGAAGGTGGTGGGAGTATAAACAGAATTTTCTCTTGTGATTTAGATCCTGGATGACCTGGGGCTGGGTCCTTCAGGGCCTCCCATTCCCCCTACCACTTTGTACTCTGTGATCCACTACCCGGAGAAGCGGATGGCCCCCACAGTAGGAGAAGACCTCAAGCACTTTGTCTTTGCTGTGCCAGAAGGTGCCACTTCAGGAGAAAAGAAAACTGAAAGTCTCTTCCCGGATGTTCCTGTTGTGCCCACAGTGAAGGTGCTGGAGCAGGGGCCAGGCTGGATGAGGGGCCATGGAGGAGGGCATGTGTGATGGGAAAGGGTAACTGTGGAAGGGCAGTGAAGATGCGATGGGGTGCTGTGTCTGCAGGCATTCCTTCTTCTGTCCAAAAGAGACAGCTCTGCTTGAGACATAGGATGGTTCTGTAAAATGAGAGATCAAAAATACCACCTCAAACCCTCAACTTCCCCTGAGGAGAGGGTCGTGGGTGAGGAGAATTGTCATAGGCAAAACAAATGCCAATGAGGAAGGCCAAGTCCATGGGCAGATGTAGCTACTTATTTATTCTCTCTCCTGTTTGTTATTCAATGTGCAGCTTTCTCCCCAGGATGGGGATGTCTTGGAGCAGATCTCACCTCTCTCTCCCTTTTCTCTCTCCCCTTGATGCTAAGACCTCAGAAGAGCAGATCACCCCCACCAAGAGCCAGTCGAGGAAGGAGAAAGCTGCTGGTAGCCGGGAGGCTGTGAGGGAGAAGCAGGGCTCCAGCCGGGGCAGGAAAAGTGTCCAGGGGCTGGGCACAGCAGCAACCCCCCGTCCCCGCAAGGTGCGACGAAGCATCACGGACATAGCTCCACCCCCAGCAACATGCATCAGGAGGTGAGCAGTGAGGGAGGAGGTGATCCCTCTGCTTCATGGCCATCTTGCCAAATGAGGTCCATGATCCCCAGCGCCTCAGGGATCCTCTGATGATGCCTCCCTCCATGATCCTCCTCGTTGTCTTGTTTGTTAGCAATATCTGAAGCCTCCTCTTTAATTGCCAGGCTGAGCAGCTGCCGGTGGATAGTGCCTGCCCATGGTGAGGTGGAACTGAAGGTCTTCTTCAGCTCTACGGAGGTTGGCCAGTTTGATCAGGTGCTGCATTTTGAGATCCTGGGGACAAACCGACTCTACCAGCTGCACTGCCGGGGCATCTGCCTGTATCCCACCATCAGCCAGGACCCACAGTAAGGCTGGTCCCTGGGACCCTCCCACAACTGATTCCCCCTTACTCGGAGCCGGGACTGCCTCATGTACCCTAGTGACCTTTTGACTTGCTCAGAGCATGCTGCTTGAACCACCTAGTAGCATCTCTTCTCATGCTTGGAACTGGGAGCCAGTACTGGTACCTCAGCCACCAGTAAGGGTTATGGCTTTCTGACCATGATTTCTACTTAGAGCATCTCATAGTTCTTCATTTGCCATTTTCTCTGTCCAGGGTGGTGTTCCCTCACCAGAGAAAGAGCAAGGCAGATGATGATATCATCTTCAAGCAGTATGTCATGGACACGGGTGTATTCCACTTTGGACCACTGCGGTGTGGAAAGTCGAGAGAGTGGTATGTGCTCCCTGTCCCCTGTGAATATCCTGATGCACTGCCTGTGCAAAGTGAGATGTTGGGGTGGGATCTCCAGGGCCCTGTGCTGACATGATCATGCTTGAGACATGTTGTCCCAATAGATATATGATATATGATATCATATATCCCAATAGATATATGGGGTTGAAGGACCACAGGTTTGTGAGCATTTGACAGGCACACTGGTCTTAGAGGAGCTGGAGAGAGATAGAGTTGATCTTCCTACCTGGTAGGTTCCTTGGTGTCCCCCCTCCACATCTCAGCTTTATCACCTATGAAATGAACTTTATGGTGCTTTATTCAAGTGCTTTGAGTTCTACAGATACACTGAATGAGCAGTTATTCTGCTGATGGTTTTGTAAACCATTCCTTAATGATAATATTAGTAAGAGTCTATGATTTGACCTGCCAATATGGGGGAGGGGAGGTGTGAGGCGGGCTGCAGAGGAATAAAAATGGGAATTATATTTTCCTGATCCTCATTGCTGGATAAAGTCTGCCTAAAAAAGTTGGCCATTGTAGCTTGTAACTTTTGTTTTAATATTAGAAATGAAGTTCTTGTCTTCGTGGGAGCTCTGCAGAGTATTTTGCCAACCTGAGGAAATTAAACAGTTTGAAAAAGAAAATGGGGATCTTTAGCCAGGCTGATGAATGCTTTTGGATTTCTGTTCATTTTCTTAGCCCTTTAACTCCAGATTCTGTTCCATGCCTGAGAGTAGGGACATTGTTGAATTTAGCATTCCTCTTGGGAATGAATCCTTTCTATTTCCTTCCCTCAGGCTTTGGGCTAAGCCATTAAATACAAGGCAGTTTCATGACTTATTTGAAAGAGATAAGCTAAACTATTTTTAAAACCTTTTTCAAAAGCCTTTCTTTATACCCTGCAGGGAAGGAAATCTAACAAAGAAGGTGGAAGAACCCATGTTCCTGGTGTACTTTCATTTTTACCTTTGAATTGGTATTTTGTAAAATGCAGTGGCCTGTGCATCATCAGGCTTCCGGGATGGAGGCACCAAGTATAGGGCAGACATCAAAGTAGCACAAGGATGAAGACACAGACTGTGCAACATGCCCCTGGAAGTGATCCTTAGACAGCTTGTTAGACCATGGTCTTCCAGTGAGGCCTCCTGCTGCCAGGACATGGTGCTTTCCTCACTGTGTTTCAAGGGCAGCAGTCTCCTCAGGAGCCTTTTCCCCTCTTGTGGACAGGTACAAGGCATTGCCCCATCCTAGCAACTGTGAGAAGATCACCATCCTCAACATCACTGCCTTGGAAGCAGAAGTGCAGTTCTGCTTTGAGCACGATCTCAAAGCAGACACATTCCTTTTAGACCCTCCCAGCATGAAGCTGAAACCAAATGAGAAGCAGGTAAGATGGGTAGGTAGGGCAGACACAGGTAGAAGTGCCCAGGACCTGTTCCTCCTGCTCACTGAATGCTCTTCTGTGTTTCTTTTTTGCGGGGCTGGAACCAGGAGCTGAGCATTTGGGCATACCCCACTTCAGCTGGCCTTGTAGAAGACAATCTCATCTGCTCCATTAACGGCAACCCAGAGCCAGTGGTGTTCCACCTGTGCTGCCAGGGGGTGCAGGTGGAGCTGCGGGTCAGCCCCAGGCAGTTGCATTTCGACAGGCTGCTGCTGCACAGGTGAGTCATTGCACCCCACAGGCTTGGCTGGGGACATGAGCTGTTAGCCAGCTCCCTTCCAGCTTCCCTTGCTGGCTCTGTGGCCACTCAGATATGAGGCTGGCTTCTTCCAAAAGATCCAGTCTCTTGCTCACCATTCCTTGCTGTCTTGGATATCTCATGATGGCCACAAGCTCTGTAGCCCCCAGCAGTGCTGTGCAATGGGCACCCTGGTGCATTTGTATCTCGGCTGCTGGTGCAGTGAGCAGTTCAGTTGCTCCTCCTTATGTTGGATACACTTTCAACACCCAGGTCTCCCCAAGGACCTCACCTATGAGACTTGTGGCAAAGGGACAATGTTTAACTATGGTTTTGGATGTAGGAATAAGGCTTCTCCAAGCTGCATTCAATTGCAAGGCTAGCATGCCAGTTAAGCACCCAGTGCTGAGTGTTCTTACCTCTGCAGGACGGACAGCAAGACCCTGGTCCTGCAAAACTGCACCCCACTGCCTGTGGCCTGGCGACTCAGTGGGCTGGAGAACCTCGGCAAGGACTTCTCTGTGTCTCAAGCTGAGGGCATCGTTGGTCCCTGCACAGAGTTTGGCATATATCTATATTTTAAGCCTGTGAAGGCTCTCAGCATTAAGAAGATGATCCGACTGGAGGTGAGGGCGATTGTGGCCTCCCTGCCAAAGCAGGGTGGAGTGATCAGCTCTGTGCTCTTAGGGATGGAGACTGCAGAGAGCAAAATCATGAGACTTCATGAGATTTCTGTCTACCTGCATTGCTGGGTAACCAAGCCCTGGTTGTTCAGACTTTGGCATGCTCCCTGAACCCTTCTTGGAGTCTGTCTGGGGTTCTTAACATAGAGCAGCAAACTTTCACCTTGGAATGTTGCTCCACATGGTTTAGAAGCTACATTTTGGTGAGGATGCTGAGTGATTGAAGAGGAGAGGCTTGGTTGGATCAATGCCAACTGCTCTGGGACAACTTATGCTTCTTGTGGTTGTTTTTACATGCCTGCCATGGTGCTTTAGCAGCAGCGTTCCCTGCTGTAGGAAAGCAGAGTTGGGCTAATAGTGTTTGTTACTGCAGCCAAATCCCGCTGGGTCAGCCCATGAGATGAACAGGTTAGGAAAAACTGGGAGTCTACAAATGCTTGGCAAGCAGGGGAGACCACAGTGGAAGCAGCTGGTAAAGGCAAGATCTCATATGTTGTCTACCAGAAGAATTGAGTAGAATGGTTTAAGCAGTGTTTGTTTCTTGCTGCCTCAGGTTTCAGACACAGAAAACGACCTGGGAATTGCTCAGACCGAAAATATCCAAGTCTTTGCGGAGGCCTATGATGTTGCTCTGAGCATCAGCATTTCTAAAGGTCAGTGGATGTCCCCAAACAAAGTGCTCCTGTTGCGTTGCATTGCATTGCATTGTGTTGGCCAGCAGGCAAGCTAAGCACTTGGTGTGTAGAATGAGATAGCATACAAGTGTGGTACAGATCTGTAAAGCAGATATCCTTCAAACTGCTTGGAGTAAAACACTGCCAGGGCACAGACAGCTTTGAGTCTCTCGCCTCTGAGCTTTGAAATGTGCAGTTTCATGTGCAGATTGATATATCTCCTGTCACTTGGTATAGTCTGCAGCAGATCACAAATATTTCTCATTTCTTACCTCACTCTCTGGGTTTTCTGCAGGTACAGATGGCAGTGTGGATTTTGGAATCCTCAGAGTCTTGGAGGATGCAAAGGAAGTGCTGACTCTGAGGAATAAAGGGAAGTATGAGATTGCATACAGGTGGGTCCAGCTGCCTGCTCTGTGAATGCATGGTGCCACCATCTGCCTTCTCCTCTTGCCCATGGCTAGAACCTGTTCCTATGTTTGACTATGTCATGGTCTGAGTAAATACAAAACCTGGGCTTTCTGATCTGAAGTATTTTAATAGAGAATCCAGCCAAACACAGTTCAGCAAGAACCAGAAGGAGAGACCCCAAAATATAAGCCACTCACAGCTGAGATTCATTGCTTTCTGTTATGGGTCTGCTCATCTCTCTAAATGAGAGTCTTTGAAGGAGCGAATGAAGGAACGCAGTGTCAGGGTTAGCTTGCAACACTCATGATTGTCTGCACTCTGTGTCAAGATTTGGGAATCCCCAAGCAGAGCTGGACTCTTTCCCTTTGGTATTTTTTATGGTGCTATGCCATGTCCTTGCTGCACTGGTGGCCCCTGGACTTTTAACTGCAGTAGTTTTGTTCCTTCTCTTTCTCTCCAGTTTCAAGCTGGAAACCACACATACCAGCATACCTGACTTGGCATCCCACTTCACTGTCCAGCCACAGAGGGGCATGCTGGCTAGCTCCGAGCGCTCTGTGCAGGTCCAGCTGCTCTTCCACCCTAAGATGGAACTTAGCATTGAGGACAAGCCCATCCTGCAGTGCCAGGTGAGCTGCCTGGGCCAGGCGGTGGTAGCACACCATCACTGGGGAGTGGGAGAAGGACATGTATCTTCTGGAAGGAGGGCTTTAGCTGGGGAATCCTCTCTCACATTTATGTGGCAAAGTCTTGGGGAAACCATTTGTGATGCTTCCTAAGCAGAGGTGAAAATCTGCCTCTGGAGGAGGCATTTAAATAGGGATGGTGAGCTGATGGGGACCTGGGATCAGGGAACAGAGGTAGAGGCTGGCCTTTTTGCTATACTTACCAAGCCATTCTCTGCTTGCAGGTGGTTGATCCCCACATTTGTGAAGAAGGTGAGACCATCGCCATCATCCCAGTGAGGGTGTCAGCAAAAGCTGTGTTCAGCAAGTACAGTATTTACCCTGCCTCACTCATCAGCTTTGGTGCCATGGTAAGTGGCACCAGGAAAACCTGCAGCTTCATGCTGGAAAACAAAGGCATCCTTGACTTTAAATTCCTCATCTACCAAGAAGACCAGGCTGCATCTCCGTTGCCAAACAAAAGGTGCGAGGGGACCTGCACCATCCTTTCTGCCTGATGTGATGCCATGTCATGGCTGGGGTGTGATAGGCAGCCAGAACACCTGGGTTACTGTCCTTTAGCATCACAGGCTTGTGAACAGGGAGCAGAAAAATGCTTCAGCATCCTCATGTGTAGGATGAAGCTGGTGATACAGCTGATCTATCCATAAGCTTCATCACTGTGTGATGCAGGCAGCCCTCTGGGAGCAGCCAGGAGCCTGAAGGCTTTCCTCCGTGGCAAGGAAGGCCAGCTTCAGCCTCTGAGAAAGGCAGGGGGAGCTGTGTATGATGGATGTTTCTGTTTTCTCCTCTTAGTGCCCATCAGATGAAATCTGCTCACTCCCAAGAGAGTGAAAATGGAAATCCAGTGGTTCTGTCAGCCAAGCCAAGCAAGCGTTTGTTGCAAAAGGACCCAGACCCTGTCCCACAGGTGAGTTGTCCCTGCTCTCTGACACATGCTGCTGCAGGCAGGGGACTCATCACTATAGGATGGGGCATGGTCCACATGATGGAGGGCCGTCATCTCCCATCCACAAGCATGAGCTGCTCAGTCCCACTGACAGTCCCATGCTCAGTTCAGACCTGGAGCTTGCAGGGCAAAAGAGGGGAACAGGTCCTGTGTTTGGTAGCTGCTAGCCAAAATAGGTGTGTGAATACGACAGGTGTGGAATGTTTCTGTTTGAGCTCCCAGTCCACAGATATCAGATGAGCTTGGGTTTAATTCAACTCATCATTGTTCCCGTTTCCCATAATTTCTCACAGTTTTCTGCTCTCCTGTTTTACCCCAAGAGGCTGAAGGGTCCCTGCTGCCACCTTCACCTTTTACACCCAAACTCCTTTTTCCTTACTCAGGACAAGCCTGCAGCTCCTCCTGGCTTGTTTGTTTTATCCTGGTGCTGCCTTTGAGCTACAGTCATCCCTCCCTGCCATGGGGCTGGGGGCTTGGGCCTGCCTGGAGGTGAAGGAGTGGCATGCTCCTTTTTGGGAATGCTCAAGGTAAGGCTGTTCTGCCTCTTTCTTCAGGCTCGTCTCACCATAGGCATGTTCACAGTGTACCCAGGCTTTGGTACCATCCCTCCTGGGGGCCAGCAGATGATCACGGTGGAGTGCTGTGCAGAGCCACTGGGGACATGCAAGGAGCTCCTGTCCATTGATGTCAGCAACAGAGACCCCAGGGATAATCCTTTTGGCATCCCGTATACCCTGTTTGCTGAGTCCTGCCTTCCAGGTACACCCTGTCCACTGGTGCTGATCAGCACTTAAACTTACTGCTTGAATAGAGAGGCACCCTGACCTTGAAGTCCCATCTTAAAATCCTCAGAAGTTGCAGTCTTTTGCAAGTGCACCAGTGAGGAGAGGCTGGGAGGAATGCATGGAAGGACAAAATTAAATCAGTACCCTTTAAGACTGAGGGTGACTGAGTTCTATCCTCACAGCCAACTCTCCCACCCAAGGTTGGGTTTTGCAGTGACCTGGACAGAAGGGGCTCATCGAGCCCTCTGAGAGGCCAACAGGGTCCAGATAAATTCAGGAGGATGGCTACTCCATCCTCAGCACTCCTCTGATCTGCTTACAGCATTTGTGGTTGATGACATAGAGTCCATCTTTGAGGAGCATCGAATCTGCAGCAGCAACAACCTCTGCCACATCCTACGGACAGTGCAAGACAAGGGCATCTTCATCACAGATGAGAACAAGTTTATCTTCACTGATGTTCTGGTTGGGCACCAGGCCACAGCTCGCTTCAAGATCTGCAATGTGGGCAAAGTCCCCTGTAACGTTATCCTATCTGTTAGACCTGTCCCTAGTAAGGTAAGGACAAGAGGCCAAGGTGACTTGCTGTTTAAAGGCTGTGATAGTCTGCCTCATTCTCCAGTTTCCTGTTGCCCAGACTAGTTCATCGCTGTGCAGGTCAGACTACAGGGGAGTGCAGCAATGCTGGGGTGACAGTTGGGTTGAATTCAGCATCTCTCAAACAAGGTTTTGGCTCACCCCTCTATGTCTTTGATAGGAGACCTGAACCCTTCTGAACATCTCTTGGAAGCATGCTTAGAGGGGAGCTTTTACTGGACTGTTCCTGGGCTCAAAGCAGACCATTTTCTCAGGCTCCCTATTTTTTAACTTCTCATTAAAGGCCAATTCTAGGCTATTTGCAGGGTTTTCCATGCAGTCCCCACCTCTCATCTGTGCTGGGATGACAGCCCAGAGCACAAAGCAAGCTTTTGCAGTTCTGGCCCTTATGGCAGCTCCCCATGCAAGGTCAGCACCACTCTGAGATGAAGGAGCCTGTCCAGGGAAGGAGGGAGGAATACATGCATGTGGGGCTGTTCCCAGTGATGCATAGATGAATAACTCTGCATCGCATTGAAGCATGTTTCCTCCTAATACCATTCTATGGTGTTCCCAAGCTTACCAACCATATTAGTGACGTTTTCAAGGTGGATCCTGTTCGGATGTGTATTCCCAGCTGCTCCCATGCCTTTGCTACGGTGATGTTCACTCCCCAGTCAATGGAGACCTACCAGTGCACTTTTGAGGCTTCCCTTGATGTCCGGGCAAGGTAACTCACCCTGTGGGGGAAACTTTCTGACAGCTACCCTTCCTATGTGAGGACATAGACCTCTTGTTAATCCTAAGGCTTCCAGTTACCTTAGGTAAACTTAGCTTTATAGAAGGCAGTAACTACTAGATATAGCAAAGCAGAAAAACAAGGATGATAGTTTAGCCAATAGGAGTGATTATGAAGACAGTGCAACATGAAGTAGCCAAATGGAAGTGACTGAATCAGAAAAAAAATTGAGATGTGCAACAGATGAGCTGGGGCTTTCCAAAGACAAGGGATTAGATGCCAGCAAGTCAGCATGCAGTATATCTTCCATGTTTATATTAAAATTATATGATCTATGTAGTTACCTGGGGTATATTAAGTTATTTTATGTTAAAGGAGCATTTGGACCCCTTATAAGAGTGTAGACCAGTTTCCTCTGTCCCAGGACCTATGTACCGGGACCCTGATGTGCTCTTCCCCAACCTTTTGGTCACTGAAGTAGGACAAGATAAGTCACCTTTCTGCCCTAAGGAGCAATTTTTTAGTGTCCTTGGAAATAATCTACACTGATGGTGTTATTTATTTATTTTTCCCTTCTTGTTTTCGTACTATTTTCATGCTCTGCATGTGCTTTTTTTGCATATGCCGCCTGACACCGCAGCCAGTGCATTTGCCACATCTCATCTGTTTGCTTCTTAATTTGTCTGTTGTACCACATGAGTGAAATTATTCTGTGTTATGCTGGAAGGCTCTGGCTCTTCAGAGCCATTCCTCTTCTGAATGGCCCTGATCAGATGGGGAGGAGAAGGGTGAGGGGGAGTTGTGTCTTGGGGAAAAAAAGCACCAGCCAAGGCAAAAACAGTGGATGGCCTTGCTTCATGGCTTGCCCAGTGGGAAAAGGGTTAGTACCTGCTGTGGTGATTCCACCTCTGCCTCTTCTGCAGTCGTACAGCAATGAAAGCACAAAGCCTGATCTTTGATATCAGTGGAGACGGGAATTTGCCTCGGGTGATGGTCCTGTGCCCAGTGCTTCGCAATAAGAGAGGGAACCCTCTGTTGCTCTTCAAGAAGTTGTTGCTGGGTGATTCAGAAAAACTCCCTCTGGTCCTTCATAACAGTGGCATCATACCTGTCCAGGTGAGTACCTGCCATGGGGCTGCTCTGGTCTGGAAACAAGTGTTCGTTCCATGAAGAAAAGGTCCCAGAAACCATGGTAGATATGGAGGCAGGTCTTGGGAATTCTTTATAAGCGAATGATGGATGTCTGTTTCCAGGAAGGGAGTTTCAGAAATGCAATATTCTCATCAGCCTGTCTTTTTCAGTTAAACACAGCACCAGAAAGTTGGTGGGGTATTTTTGCCCCATCCCTCTTTTCATGTTTTGGTTCTCATGTGGGCACACATGATGCCCTAGTTACAGTAGATTGCATTTGATCGTCTTTTACTACAATTTAATTAATCTCAGTTGTAGTTTAATTAAATTCTGATCATTACTTCTAGTACTTTCTGTCCTTTTTGGTTGTATTTTAATTACATCCCAATGCCTCTGAACACTTTTTTTCTCCCTTTCCTGTCTGATTTTACTTAAACTTCGTGCTAAGAGCTGTGTGTGGTGGGAGAGGCTGCTGGGCTCCCCATGCTAGACCAGCAGCAGTACAGTGTTAATCCACATGCCATCCTGTACCTACACCAGAGTGATCATGCTCTGTGCTCCCTTTCATCAGCTGATGATTGACCTGCTGGATGAAGGGGGAGTTTTCTTCTTGAAAGCCAGGCCTACCACACACTGTATCTACCAAGCTGCAGACATGAAGGAGGACTCCCCTGAAGAAGGTAAATTCATAATCATGAAGTGTGATCATCCACACCAGGAAAATATGCGCCCTGCTCTTGGCTTGTCCAAACAACAGCCAGTTGTTAGAGATAGTTTCTTTCCTGGGATGCTCTGTACCCCTGGTTTTTCATGTGGACTCTTTGCAGGGTTTCCTCCTATGAAGTTGTAGGAAGTTTTTCTGTTCCAGACATGGTGGATTGAGCTGTGGGGGACTATCACTAAGTCAATGCACCATCTGAGGTCTTTGCTGCCTGTGAGAAGTCAACAGTCTGAATGGAGGCAGCCCTTGAGCCCACAGCCAGCCAAGAAAAGCCAAAACCACTCTTTGACTCAGCTTTATGTATGGCAGAAGCTGGTTGGATGCAGTTTGAGTAAGAGTTGGGTTTTAACCTGAGGTTAAGACATTTAAGCAGTGATATGCATGGTGGTGTCATAGGCTTGTGAACATAGCAGAAGAACATTGTGAACACTGTGGAAGAGCCTGCAGTTAGAGGCAGCTGAGTTTCAACGTCTTACTCCTGTTTATACCCCATGAAGCCAGTTCTCCTGTATAGCTTTACCACTTGTCTCTAATTTCCATTGTTGTGTAGGCAGGAAGCCTCACACTGCTGCCCTGGTCCTGCATCAAGGGGAATCAGCGGAGTTTGATGTGCTTTTCAAACCCACCCTGGCACAACGTGTGAAAGGGAAGATCTACCTGTCAGTGGTGGACAACCCATATGAAGAGACCAGCATTCAGCTGTTAGGTGAAGGTTATGAGGATGACTTCACTCTGGATAACATCCATGGACTAGTGTCAGACAACAGGGAGGAGAGCACTGAGGGCAATCTGGAGGAAGACATAATTGAGGGTAAGAGAGGAGAGGCTGCCAAGATGAAGCAAGGAGCAGGAAAATACACCTCTGCTCACCCTGTGACAGCACAGGTGTGGTCCAGCCTTTGGGAATGCCTTCTGCTCTGCCTTTTGTAGCCTGCAGAGCAGCCACACATAAGAACACAGGGAAAGATCCTCTGTCAAGGGAGAATCTTTCAGGCTAGCAGGGAAGGGTCAAAGATACCAGCATTCAGCTCCTATCTCTGAAAAGAGGTCTGCTAGCCCATAGTCAATTATTGAGATGAAGACCACGTGTGATAATTTGTGCCCTCTGTGTAACTGGGTCTGTGGTGTTGTCCACTGGACTGGGTAGCCTGTGAGAATGCCAGCTGCATGCACAGACACAGTGTATACTGTGCAGCCGCCTCTCTGCACAGCACAGCCATAGGTTTAGGGACATGTTGGGGCATGTTCCTGAAAGTGGCAGGATGGAGAGCTGCATCTCCCAGCAGGAGGAAGGCTTGGAGCAAGGAAGAGTGGGACATACATATGTCTGTGCATGTGAGGAGTCGGATGGACCTCACTGCATGCTGAGTCCTCTTGTTCTTATTCTTAGCAGCTGCCAGAGTGGATCACATCCAGTTTGGGGACTGTCACGTCGGGACACCCTACACTGTGACCTTCACGATCAGCAACCGCAGCAAGGTGGAGGTGCTGCGGTTTGAGTGGCTGGTAGACCCACCGTTCCAGTTCTCACCCCAGGTGAGCTAGGACAGCTCTGCCTTTCCCTGTTGCTCAAGCCCTACCCAGTGGTTTCCTGGGAGCTAGCAGGGAGTCACCATAGACTGGTAAAAGGAAGTTCCAGTGCCATGTAGGAGATACAATCCCTGGTTTTGCTGGGGCAGAGCCATCCGCCCTGCAGTAAAGACTGTGTTACAGGATGCGACATCTTTTGTTTGAGCTTTCCTCTGTCAAACCTCAGATAAAGACACAGGAAGATGCAGGTCCCTGGCACAGCTGGCTCACCACACCAGTCCCTTTGCTGTCAGTCCTGTCCTTGCCAGCTATTCCAGTTTGGCCATGGCTCTCTGGTTCTCCATAGGTGGGACACCTCCACGCTGGCTGTGCTAAGGACATCACGGTGACCCTGAAATCAGATGTTGCGGTTGCCTTCAAAATGCACCCTGTGAAGTGTAAGGTTGTGAGGATCACCTTCCAGCTGCCACCAGAGGAGGTGATAGACTGGGACAACCGTCTGCACACCGTTGAGTGGATAGATGCCAGCAGAGACTCAGCAGCCATGTGGCCTGTGAGGAAGGTAAGAAACACAATAGCAAAAGCTACTGAGCTTCTACAAAAAGAACTGCTGATGGCAGCAGGCTAACGTCTCTGCTAACTAAGCAGCTCCTGCTTCTTCCTTTATTTAATCCATCCTGTGAGGTTAAACAGCTGTGCATTTTAGAGGAGAGGTGGATGCACAGTGACCTGACATGCTTGCAGAAGATGGGGAAGTCTTTTGGAAAGAGATCATAGAAGCGTAGACTAGTTAGGGTTGGAAAGGACCATCCAGTTCCAACCCCTCTGCCATGGGCAGGGGCACCCCCCACTAAACCATGCCACCCAAGGCTCTGTCCAATCTGCCCTTGAACATCGCCAGATGTTTTACCACATGCAAACTCCCAGTCTCTGCCAAAGGCCGAAGTGTTGTAGCCTGTGTTTAATGGGAGGTCACAATTTCTGATTTCATTGCATTTTATCATGTTAAAATGTCCTATCTGATTCAGTGCCTTCTCACCAAGGAGTTAAATTCACTGTGCTCTGTCACTTGGAGAGCATCATTAGTGCTCTTCTGTGTATGCTGAGCAACCCACCAGCATGGGGGGTGTGTGTGTGTGTGCTCTGAGCTCTGTCTATACTGACACCAGAGATCTTGGTTGTGGTCTCTGTATCATGTGTGATATCTTATTATGGAGCAGCCCAGGCACTGTAGGACAGGCATGCGGGAATCTGGGTGTCATCCCCAGAAACTCTTGCTTCTACTATCATTATTGTCAAACACACTTACCCAGTGATGGTTCTTCCCTAGTTTCTGAAGCACTGTAAAGGCTGTAAACCAAATTTCTTCCTCATCAGAGCATCAGCAGAGACCTTCCTATCCCATCCAAAAAGTACCTGTTGCCAGCCTGCCACCACTGTTACTGTTGCCCAACATGACATCTGGAAGGCACTTTCTCATAAGACAAGAAGGAAAAGGTGCTTTCTAGGTTTGTTCAGTCTTGGAGGCCTCCATCCACAGAGCTCCTGCAGGGGAACTCATTTCTAATTTGGAGGCCTTCTGGGATTTATAGGGGCCAGAAAAAATGTCAGACACTCTACAGGGATGAAACACAGGGACTGAACACAGTCATAGTCCTCATGGGTGTACACAGTTGTAGTAATTGCTTTGGTCAATAGGTAGAAGCTAATAGGCAGCAGAAGGGTCAAATTTTGTCATCTTTGAGGCAACATAAATGGGAATGGTCCTTTCTAGCCCCTGTATGTGATTTTTAGGCCAAAAGACTCCCTGCTCAGCCTGGCTTTCTGGGCTTTGCTTAATGATTCTTCCTTTCCTCTATGGAGGTGATCAAGACAACCCCAGAACCAGCTCACACTGTCCTGGAGAAGAGCAGCCGTGAGGTGGAGCTTCACCTCAGTGCTGTCGTTGACTATGCCGAGTTCCAGCTGGATATGGACATGATTCAGTTCAAGGAGACCCTGCTCTTCCAGACAAGGACATTCACGTGAGTGCTGGAGGCCAGGCAGGGACCTGCAAGTGGGAGCTGCCTTTCCCAGGGTTGACCTAGAATCTGCTTCCCCAAAGCTGTGCTGTACTCTCTGGTGGCCTCTGCTTTTCCTTCTACTTATGGTCCTGCGCCAACAAAAATTACACTGACATATTTATTGCTCAGCCACTTCTTCTAATCCTTCTGATTCTTCTAAAACCTCTTCTAATTTCTAAGAGGCTGACCAGCCTTGGAGGGGGGTGCTGCTGCCTGATGGTTTTTGAGGTTTCAGTTTCCACATGATCTGGAGATCTCCCACATACGGATCTGAGTCCCTTCCTAGAACTTTTTGTGTAGTCTCATCTGCTGTTCTTTCCTTTCAACAAGTCAGTTATTGTTTCACCCTTTCCAGGTCCTGGCTAAGTGCTGAGGCCCACATATCTGCATACAAAGCCAAGCAGAAGATGGTAGACGCCATCCTGCCAAAATATGCCAGGAGAGGTTCTGCTGAGAACAACCATGGTCTTGCTTTTTTTGCATGTTTCCTGTCCTCATCTGCTTGAGAATGAGTTTGCAGTCAAAATAATCTCAAACTGAGATATAAAGACCAGAATAAGATCCTTGAATTAATCTCCTGGGCACCATGTCTGCCTTTTCTTCTTTAACATTCAAACTTTGAAATACTTTGTCTTGGGGCAGCCTAGGGCAGCAATCTACATGAAACAGAGATGCTTGAGGAAGAAGATACTAGTCAGCAGAAAGAAAGACATACTAGGAGTCCACCATAAAGCATTACTTTTCTACATGCTTTGTACTTATTGGATGTTTTCTTTATATCTCTTTTTATTTATTATTTCTCTTGCTGAAAAGCAGTTTTCAGCTGTCCAATACAGGGAATGTGGCCCTGGAATACACCTGGATGGCATCTGTGGGGAATGAAAGGGCAATGAAGCATACTGGGGAACTGCTCCTGCCCAATCTGAATGGTAAGGCACTGGCTTTGGGTGGGAGCTGGGCATGCCAAGGATGTTTCAGTTGGTAGCTTAAGGCTTGGGGAGTAGACTGTGCCACTTCACCCCAAAACATGAATTGCTTTTTCATCCCTGTCCAGTCATCTGATTTCATCAGCATCTCCCCAGCTGCAGCTGGAGACTTTCTTCTTGTCCCCCTCTCTGCCTTTCATACCCTCATATGCTTGCTCTGACACTTTTGGCCTGCATGGGAGCTGAGCCTGGGTCAGGGCTGGCAACAGGGATGTGAAGGCAGCTCTTTGGGAAGTCTCTGAGACCGGAAAAACTGATGGTGTAACACTGAGTTAGCTGATCTGTATCACTGTCTGTGTGTGATCCCCCAGTCCAAAGCAAATGCAATGTCACTGTCTAAATCTGATCCTCCTAACTCAGGCACAGAAGTGTTGCTCCCAACAGAGGCCCTGCTCCCAGCATGTTGGAGCTCAGTGGTAGGGCTGTGACTCATTAACCCACAGCAATGTGCTTGTGTCTCAGTGCTTGTTTTCCTTGGATGGCTGCAAGGAAGCAGGGCTGTGTGTCCAAGAGCTCTCATCAGAAACAGGATATAGGAGAGCAGTCAACCCTTGTGTTTCCTAGCATGGACAGCTTTCCGATGGTCAGGATGGGAGACCTCTACCAAAGTCCTTGTGCTCTGAATATGCTTATCTCCTTCCCCTGGGGTCCTGGTGTTGACTCTTCCCCAGCACAAGGCGCCCTTGTGCTGGAGCTGATCTGCTGGACTGCGCCATTAGCTGTCTGATTGTTAGTTATGAAAGCCTGAGAAAGAGGAAAGAAGGAAAGGGTGTGAAGCACAGCAGCACTGTTCCCCAAAGCCTTTTCTCCACCACACGCAACAAGCAAAGCTCAGTTCTGCAGGACTCAGCACTGTCCTTAATGCTGAGTATTGAGACCGGCTGGGCTGGGATGTGAAACAGCACCCACAAATTCTCCCAGATGCTGCAACACAGGTATCTCTGTTAGATCCTGGGCATGGTTTGGGAATGAATGCTGGCCAAAAGTGGTCCTGCAGGAGACGTGTGCATCTAGCTCCCCAGTCCAGCATGGAGTGAAACAGCAGGCTTCTGTCCTGGGCCCTTCTAATTTGCTAACGTACACATAGCCTTCCTGTCCACCATCTGAGTGTCTTTGCAGAGTTCTCCGGGTCTCTGCAGGGCCATTTCACTGTATTTGCTGCCCCCCACCCTGTTCGTACACCACTTCTCCCCAGGACTTTTTCAGATTATGATTTAGCGAGCAGTATCACAGAAGCAAAACACAAACTGGTCACTCTGCCTGTTCTTCAGTGGGAGCCCTCCTGCTGAAAGCACTTGGCCAGAGACACTCCAAGTGCATCCCAGCTCCCTTCTGTCCACTGCAGCAGGAGGCAGAGTTGCTGGGAACAAAGGATTTTCTCCTTGAGAGATTTCGTGCTTCTTCCTTACCACAGGGGATTCCGTCTCCTCCACTTGTGGTACCTCTGGGAAGCTCTGTCGCAGCCGTTGTTCGAGTCAGCTGGACCATACACTGGAGCACGTCTCTTCCTCCCTGAACTCATCTCTGAATGCCATCAGTGGCACGTCGCCGTTCTCTGTCGAGCCCTGCAGTGGCACCATCCCTGTTGGCCAGGAGCAGCTCTTCCAGATGAAGTTCTCTCCAGTGTGCATGGGGGACTTTGAGAACCGTATGCTGTGCAGGTAGGAAATGTCCTGGCGCTTTTCAGCTCATGCTACTGATGGATAGTCATGGTTGTGACTCTGGGATGGGTGAGGTGAGAACCGGGGGACAGCCAGCTGCAGACAGATAGCAGAACCAGTCAACATGCAGGAGTAAAGATGATCATTCATCTTTGGTAGAAGCAGATATGGAGGCACTGGGAAAAGACATTGCATGAAATATTAAGCTCCTGTAGGGATATCTCTGGACAAGGAAGGCTACCAAGGGGCCTACCAAGCGATATGCTCTCTTATCAGTCAAGCATGACCCCCTTATCTGCAGAGAAACCTGTGCACTGCAGTTGGTCTTCAGACACATCACTGGTTATGTTTGTGCCATTTCTTCTGTCTCTGTGGCAGGGAATGCAGTTCTGTTTCATTTTCTGCACAGTAATTGCATGGAGAGGGTGCAACAGTACATGCTGTACAAGGAGAGAGGCAAGCAGCTGGCTGTCTGGAAATGTTTACCTGGCTAATATCAGTCCCTTTCTTCCTAGTATTCCTAACCTGACACCAAACCAGAAGTGCCCGGAGGTGGTTGTGAAGGGGAAAAGTCTGATGACAAACTGCCACTTTGAACTAGAAGACTCTGATTACCTCACAGCAAACAGGCGCAGCCCAAAGCTGACAGACCCAAAGGAGACAATGTTAGATCTCAACACAAGAGTGATTGAGTTTGTGGCGATTGGGGTGTGCAGCAGAAGCAGCAGGTAGGTGTAGGCATGGCTCCTCTGGCTGATGGTCTCCCAGTCATGCCCCTTACCCAGAGAACCTCTCCAGCTCCTCTTCCAAGCCCCAGCCTACATCTGTGAGTTGTCTGTGATCTGCTGACCCTTGGCCACCAGTCTGTCCTGGGCCTGGAAGAAACTGGTCAGTGAAGACCAACTAGCCAATTTTGGTTCTCTTTGTCCTTTTCCTCAGTAGTGTGGGTGAGTCTGGGAGGACCATGTATCCCAAGCTTCTGCCTTGTGGCCAATACAACCTTTGTCCCTCCACAGAACATTCTTACTCCTTTGAGATTACCAATTGTACAGGGTCAGCAAAGGCTGCAGCCACAATAGAAAGCACTATTGTTCCAAGAGACTCTTACTGGACTTGATTTTACCATTTGCATTTGATCTTTCCATTTCAACAAGCAAGATTTGGGATAATTTCTTTGCTAATTTCCCTGTGGATAGCTATTAATTTTTAGTCACCTGAGACACAAACAGGGTCCCTAGAAAGCAGGTGAAATATTTGTGCCCCCAGCGTGGTTCCCAATACCAAATAACTCCTTCCAGATGGTGTCCAGGAGTGGCAGCTCCTGATGCCCGCTACAGGACAAGAGTTGTTCACATCCCAGCGCCACCTTAGTAGTCCATTTTGTTTTGTGTTCCCAGGACCTTCACAGTTACGAACCCAACCAGTTCTGCATACACCTTCCAATGGACTTGTCAAGACCCTGAAGCCCCACGGGGACAGGAGGCTTTCTTCTGCCTCACAGAGAGAGGTCAGATCCAGCCAGGGAAGAAAGCAGAGGTGGGTGCAGAAAATTAAGAAGGTAGATCCACAGCTCCATTGCACATGTATGCCACTTTATTACTGGATATGTCTACACTACTGGGCATCCCTTATCACTGTGAGCTTGCCAAGACCATGCAGAAACCTTTGACTGTAGTGTAAATGAGCTGGCAGATGAACCTATTCTCACCCTGTACCCCACATCTGCCAAGCATTAGGCACAGCTGCCTATCTCTGAGCTTGCAGCAGCATAAGGTAGAGGTTCCTTGGGTTTCTTGGTGGTGTAAACTGCACACACACACACTCCTTGCCAAGGGCACTCCTTGCCAAGTTTCCTTCATTTACTTCTTTCTTCCACAGATGAAGTTCCAGTTCATCCCCCAGCACCTGGACGTGACAGAATCATTCTGGATCTTTACAGTCCCTGAGCAGAACATTTCAGTCCCAGTTCTGTTAGTGGGCAATGCCAGTGACCCACTCGTGACTCTGGACAGATCCCACCTGAACTTTCAGTTGCTGTTAATTGGTGAGTACCTTGCACACTCAAATGTGGACTGCTCCAGGGGCTCAGCACTCCTGTTGTTCCAGCAGGCTCCAAAAGGGAAGCTGGAAATGGAAACAGGCACTTTTAAGCAGATCATCTAGCTCCTGGCACCCAAATGTATGAGGGGGAGGAAGGCATGTGTCAAGGACAAAGCATGTAGTTGAGGCTATTCTCAAGAGGGAATTCAGGGGAGGCAGGGGAGTCCAGGGTGTCTGCTTGCATGGAAGGAGGGTGCAACAGAGCATGCTGTACAAGAAATGTTTCCATATTGGCATTCTGAGTGTGCCATGCTGCAAGCAATGGTCCTCACTGCAGACTGTGTGCTGTGCTCAGTCGGCAGGCAGGAGTCCATGGGGCAATAGTGGCCCAGTGGCCAGAGGAACAAATGGTTTTCAGCAGTTACTTTGTCCTCTCCCCAGGGCACAAAGTACGCCAGACTGTGTTTATGATCAACAGTGAGAAGGAAGCCTTCAGCTTTGCTTTCAGGGAAAGCTCTCTCTTCTCAGAGGGATGCAAGACCTTCATGAAGGTAGAGCCCCTGAAAGGCTCCATCGCTCCTCTTTCAAGGTAAAAGAGCTTGCAGGCCACATTCCCTCTCCTGCATGCCAAGTATTGCACTGCCATTCTGCTTTTGGGATTTTTCCCCTTGGTAGTCACCAGGTGCCTCTCAGTAATAGCAGGCATCTGCCTTGCTTTGTTCTTTTCCAGCTGGGACATGTGAAACTGCAGATTTCTTGGTAAAGGGGTTGTGTCCAGGTTACCCTAATCTTCTAGGTTCCCTTTCTAGAGAAATACATGCTATAGATCTTCTAGTTTTGATGACAAAAGCATGTTTTGGGGTTTTAACCATGTGATCCCCTAAGCCAGTAGCCTGAAGTGCGCAAGGTCTACTCTATTCCCTCTGTTCCTTTAGTGACAGAGCCTGCCATGCATGGTCTGTGCAAGACCACCAAGAGGAGCCAAGCACGCAAGCAGCACTACAGGCGCCATATAAGTGCATTGTGGGAGTACAGCAACAGACTTACACAATTAGCTGTGTTTCGTAGGATCCCCTGTTAGAAAATGGGTGTTCTTTTCTTGTAAACTGCAGCCATGACTTGCAATCAGACACGATCATGAGTTCAGGCAGTGTTAACAGGTCACTAGCTCATCCACCATGGATGATGGATGATGATCACATGCTGATCCACCATGGATGTCCCTGTGCCCATTCATGGCCTGCTCTGGGGTATGGAGAACATGTTAGCTCTGGGCAGCTTTGCTGTGGCTGAAAAGATGCTGAGTTTTAGCTTGCCATGGGGTGCAAGATAAGAGAGCATCCTTTTTCAGTTACTGTTGCTCAGCTGAGAAGTGGTAATTCCTCAGATCTTTGTAGTTTGGTTGTGTTTGATCACCTATCCAGAGATTACTCACAGAAATTACAAAGAGGCAGTTTGGTGGCACTCACGCTGTACTGCTGTCATAGGAGCTGGACGATTCTTCTTTGGCAAGAGGATGTTACTCTTGTCATACAGATCAGAGAGACTGGGAGTCTCTGAGTACTTTCTTTTGTGTTTGGGACAGAAGCAGGCTCTCAAGGCAGTGCTGCCCTCCAGCACATGGACGGGACAGTAAAGGTGGTGTTAGCTGCTTTGTTATTGTATCCTCTGCTGTTTCATTGCATGGAATCATACTCTAAACAGCTCTCAGCACAGAGAGTGGAAGGCCCTGGAAGGACAGAATGCCATTCCTGGTTTCCTCCAGGCCCGGGGTCTCACCACAGCCATTGCACAGCTGCTCTCCCATAGAGAAGGCAGTGTGGGGCCAAGAAAACTAAAAGACGGTGAACAGACCAAAAAGGGTCTTTTCTTCTCAGGCTTCCCATTACAGTCTTCTTCATACCAACAATAGAAGGAGAGGTGGTCTTCAACCTCAAGTGCGATGTCAAGAGAAAGACCCAGCCTCTCTCCTTGAACATCAAGGCCACCAGCTACAGCATGGATGTCTCTGTTGGGTGCCAGGACAGCGATGGCCATGTCAGTGAGCTCAGTGCACACAAAATCAACATTATTGATCTCAAAGAAGTGAGTAGCACTGGTTCCCTGAACCATTTGCTCCACAAAGTGCTGCAAAATTGCACCTTAACCAGAAACTTTGCAGACAGTTTTCAAAAAGAGGGAAAGTTTTTCTTCATTTATGGGTACAATCTGGTCTCAAGAGGGAGGGAGATGGATCTTTCACATAGGTCATTAGCTGAATGGGAAAGATGCCAGAGCCTAGGAGGAGGAGCACTTAGTGGGCTGGCCAGCAATTGGTGTGTACTCCAACCCCTCGTCTTCACCACCTTTTCCTGCACAGGTACAGCTAAATGAGAACATCAAGCGCATCTTCAGCATCCGCAACAAAGGCAGGTTCAGCTTTGCCTTCACATGGGAGCTGTGTGGCCCAGCAGCCTGTCAGCAGGTCCTCACCATCACCCCTTGGACAGGCTCCCTGCAGGCAGAGGAGAAAGCAGAGACCCAGCTGGCATTTCACCCACAAAAGATGTGCTCTTTAAAGGATGTTAAGCTGACACTGCAGGTGAGGCATCAACATTTAATAAGGGAGCTTTGCCTTCCCTGCGCAGCATCTTGGCAGCAGGAGCCCAAAGCCGGGGGTGGGCTCCACCACTAAAGAGCCTGAAGGAGGCAAAAGAGGCTCCTGCTGCTGAAATAAGGAGTCTGATAGCTTCTGAATGGAGAATTTTAGTAAGTGTTTATCTAAGAGCCCTTTGGGAAGCACGTTTGTTCCAGAATGTATCCACTAGGTTCTCTCTGTCCCTGATTTGGGAGCGGGAGAAGGGGGGCCTACCTAGATGTGCATCAGGATGGAGCTGTTTCTCTTTACCAGGCCCTTCCTGAGCCAGGTCCCACAGCTCAGAAAGGCCTTGCGAGCGCATGGCTGCTGAAAGCGGGGATGTGGCTCTCCGAAAACCTTTCCCTGAGAGGGAAGCAAGCCTTCTACCTTCAGTTTCTATTCTGGGAACAGTAATCCTTTCAGCGTTTGCTGAAATGCCTTTAGCATTTGCTTTTCCTTACTGACAGCCAGCTGTCCCCATCCTCTTCCTCGGCTGTCTCTGGTGTTTGTGGTTGGAATTCCCATATTTTCAGCTGGTTCATGCTGTCTTTCACCCCACCAGATCAGCAAGGGTCCCACATTTACCTGCATGTTCCTGGCCACTGTGGTAGCACCCGCTGTCCACTTCTCCACCACACGACTCAACTTTGGAACCTGCTTCATCTACTGTGCTGGGATGACACCTGCCCAGCAGACCCTTGTCATCACAAACAAGGCAAACAAGGATATGAGGTAGGACTTCTCCACATGCTCCTTCGACCCTTGCTTAGCACCTCCCTACTCAATGTCCTCATGACCACTGTGGGTGAAATCCTGAAGGTGCAGGGAAAGGAGGTGGAAGAGCCTCAAGCAGCCCTGTTATTGTTGTCTGAGCACATGATACCTCTGTTCCTCTTCGCTGTGCTTTCTGACAGTTTGAACTGCTTGTTTAGCAACACTGTACACCTCAAGGTGGATTTCCCAGTGTATGTCCTGTGCCCAGGAGGGACAGTGGAGGTCCTCATCACTTTCTATCCCAGAGAGGTTGCATCTTACCATGAACTCATCCCTATTGAAATCAGTGGTGTGTACCAACAGACCATTGAGGTCCGAGGAAGAGGCATAGAAATGAAGGTGAGATTAAATCCAAATCCTAAAACTGCAGGTAGCAAGCAGCCAGCACGGCATTCTCATTTTCTTCATCTCTTTCCCAGCCTACCATGTTTTGGATTTCTGTCATAAGGGTGGCAGAAAGCCTTTTCTCCTTCTTTCCTTTCACTTTACATTAATCCCTCCTGCCTCAGGTTGACGTTGTGGAACCACAAGGAAAGGTGGTGAACCTGGGAGCCCTCTCCATCGGACAGATGGTGAAGAAGATTGTCACCATAGCAAACAACAGTGCTGCCCCTCTCACTTTTAAGCTCAGTCTCACGTGCGCCATGCCAGAGTTGCAAGAAGCTGGGGTAAGGCCCCTTCCTTCACTGGAGAGCACTCTGGTGTGCCTGCAGGTAGCTAAGAGCTGCTCTGGGCAGGAGCTAGTAGCTAATTACAACCGTGCCCTGTCCCAGCTGCCTATGTGCTATCCTGTCCTCTCTGCTTGGACTGCTCTGCCAGCAAATATTTGCAGTGTGAATGCCTCAGCTGAGCTGGATGTCAGGACTCCCCTAAGAGCCAGAAGTGAGGTGGTACAATTCCCCTAGCCTGTTTTAGGCACATACATTAGGATGCAGCCATGTATTTTAGATCTGGAAAGGTAAGGGGAATGAATGAATTTTTAAAGATTAAGAGTTAAAGCTCTCTTGAAGCTTGCATGAAATTACTTCAGAAGGCATAGTTCAGCTCACCATGGCCAGATGGACACATCACAGGAAAACACCTTTGGTGTTACCTAGGAATTCATATGTGGGGATGAGTGGGACTGGGGCAATGTTGGTGGGGACAGAACAGGAATTGGAAGACTCTTCTCTGACTCTAGTGAGGGAGGATTCACAGCTCAGTTGCCAGATGAAGTAGTCTCCACTCATTTTGTTGGGCAGGTTCTCTGCTTGAAACCCACTAAGGCGCTAAACCTGAAGCCCAGAGGAGATACCTGCAAAGTGGAGGTGACCTTCTCTCCAAAGCGCCGCATCCAGCCATTCACCGAAGAAGTGATGTTGGAGTGCAGCGGGCTGGTGCGCTCCCTTTTTGTGGTGCGGGGTTCCTGCCAGGGCAGCCAAGTGAGCTTGGACCAGGACCACCTCAGCTTTGGAGCCGTGATGCAGCAAAGCTACACATGCCAGCGCGTTGTCATGAGAAACACAGGCGACATAGGAGTCAAGTAATGCAGAACCCCATCCCCTCTGAGGGCTGACAGCTTGGATAAGGGTTGCATGGAGCTGTAGCTTGCCCAGATAGTTCCCTTCTGCTTTTCCATCCCAGCAGAGAGTCATGAAGCCAAGGCTGTGCAGTCAGCCCCTGGCAGTTAGCAAGGGGGTACAATCCAAGGGGATACAATCAGGAGCTTCTTTACAGATGGGCACAGTTAAGTCCTGCCCAGGCTGAATCCTGATTGCCAGATGCCTCAGCATCATGCCCAAGATGTGGAAAAGACCACAAGAGACTTAGAAACAGCACACAAGCCTCCCAGTTGCTAATCCTTCTTTCCTATCCTTGTGCTTTCCTTGGCAAGGTTTAAGTGGGACATCAAGAGCTTCGAGCCAGATTTCTGCATCAGGCCCACAGAAGGTTACATCTCCCCAGGAATGGTTGTCCCTTTCGTTGTGACCTTCCGCCCCTCAAAGCTGGGTCAAGCTGTTCAGTATGATGGGCTACAGTGCTTCATCCAGGGCAGTGAGCCACTCCGGCTTACTCTGGCAGGATGCTGTGTGGAAGCCCCTGTGATCAAAGAGGTAACTGGAGCAGAGACAGGATGGATCCTGTCCCGCCTGTACCCCACCATTTGCACCACATCTCTCCCAGGGCAGGGACTGGAGAACACTTAATGTGCATGGACTCACTCCTGCGTGGGTATTCTAGAGAGCTGAGAAATCCACTGGGCAGGATTCTCAAAATTCCTGAGCCCTGTTATAAGTGCTGTTCCTCCAGTGAGCAGCTCAGCTTTGCTCACTCTACACTGCAGCACCCTTGCCACAAGGACACCCTGCAGGGCTTTTCTGAGACCCTCCCCACAGAGCCACTCTGCTATACTCCCAAAATTGTACACCCACAGCTGCTCTTCTCCCTGTTGGGTCAAGGGAGGACATTCAGCACTAGGAGTGCGCAGGGCACCTGCATCAGGCCCCTAGGGCACAGGGATGCAGTGGTGAGGACTCCTGGCCCAAACAGGCGTTGCAGGACAGGGCAACTTGGAAAGTGTTGGCTCCTAATCCTAAAAGAATGTCCAAAGCTGCTTTTCAGCCTGCCCTCAAAGGGGCTGTGCATCTATAGGTCTTCTGCTTGCACAGGAGAGCTTCCTTCTAGGACACCCCTTTTTCTCTCACTCAGCATGTGAAAGGATTGTTCTCCCTTCTTTAAGAACAAATAACTTTATTTACTACAAAAGCTGTGGCCCAAGTGGAAATTCTGCATGTGACAAGGAAGAGCTGCTCTGTGCTTCAAGTCCTGGTGCAGAGCCAGTGTGAGAAGAGTTGGAAAGGGTTCCTGGGTGTGACCAAGCAGCCTCTGTGCTTCTCTGTTGCAGACTCTGATTTTCACCTGCAATGTGCGTGAGGAGCAGAGCCAGACCATCTTCCTGTCCAACCCAAGCAATGAGGCCTGGACTGTACAACCCATCATTGAGGGAGAACACTGGAAGGGGCCTGAACTTTTCCATCTAGAAGCCAATCAACAAAAAAAGCCATACAAGGTCACCTATGCACCTCTAACCATGAGCTCTGAGAATATGAATCATCAGGTAGGTGAGCTGTGCCAGCATGCCAACCCTCACGGGGTGACTCTCACCCTGTTTTGGGCAGGAGGTTGGACAAGATGACATTCAGAGGCCCTGTCCAAGCTGAAGGTGTCCTCTGATCTCTCTTGGAAGCTGCTTTCTTGGTGGCTAGAGGCCAGGCACAGGAAAGGGGCAGGTGTGAAGTCTGGACTGACTACTAGCTGTGTTGGAGCAGCTCACCTAAGAAGCCAGTCTTTCTGAAGGCCCAGGAAATGAAGTTTGTTTGGTGCAGCTCATGGTCCCTGCCTGTGCAGTGTGTGGAGTCTCAGTCCCTATGGACTAAACAGGCTCCCCAAGCCCTGGCACAACCGCTTCTGCCAGCACCACTGTGCTGGTGTCCTTTTCCCTTTTTACAGGGAGCAAAAAGGACAAAGCTACCCTGCAGTTTCTCACTGAGCCCCTGGCCCTGAGCATTTGTGTGGGAAATGACACCCAAGGGCTCTCCTGACATCCCCTTCAGTAGAATAAGAGCTTTGGAAAGAGCCATTTCTGCAGAATTCAGGCTGGGCACATGGGTATGACTGACCCCTTTGTTTCCATGGGCAGTATTTTTCGTGACAGATCAGGGACAAGCCATAAATCAAAGGAATTTGGGGTGCTGGAGCTGCTAGCGTCCTTGTCCCACTCCTGCTGGCCTTACTGTAGGCGAGAATTTAGGCCAGAGTGGAAGCCAAAGACTTCTGTGCTCAGTCTCCAGGGTGCTCAGCAGAGCAGAGCCCCTGTAGGGCTGCACATACTCCGTACCTCTTTAACATGCAGTCTTGCATGAAGAGTGTTGCAGTTTTCAGCTGTTCTGAAGGCAGAGGAGATGCTACTCGACAGGCAGGTGACTATGACCCACTGGCACCCAAAATTAGTATGGATACAAGCTTTTCATGGCCCACCTGGCTGTTAGCGAGCGCCCTGTTGTGCCAGCTTACAAGCTGCTCCCTTGGTAGTAATATTGGGGGTAATCCCAGCATGTTTGGGCAATCCAGTTTAGCAGGGACTGCCATTCTCCTCACTATGGTTGTCCCTGCATGAGCCCAGGGCTGGCAGCAGGTGTGCCCTGGTTAGTCAAGCAAGTAAAAAGAGTGTTGGGATAGACAGAACAGCTCTGCTGCAGGACCACTGTGTCTTTGCTTTGCCCAGAGATGCTGCCTCTGTGTCCTGAGGCTGTGCCAGCCTGAGTAGGTACAATGCTGCCATCTCTCCTGTGCAGGACAGGGCTGCAGTTACAGCTCTGACAGCTGGACTTGCTCAAAGCTGCTCAAGTGACAGCCTGAGACATGGGACTGACCAGAGCCAGGAGCTGGTCCAGACAGAGCACAGGAGAGCTCACTTATCCTCCATCTTATCTTCTAGGGTTCCATCTTCTTCCCATTGCCAGATGGGATGGGCTTGTACTACTGCCTGCAAGGAACTGCTGAAGGCCCAGAGTGTTCAGGAATCATTTCCCGGCAGGTGCCATGTAGAACTTCCCACACTGAGCTCATCCCCATCTGCAACTGGCTACACAGGCCGCAGAGGTGAGTTGAGCCCAGGGAATCTCACCCCATCAGCAGTCCCTGCAACAGCACAAGGAAGGAACCTTCCACTGCATGAGATACCCTTCCTGAAAGCTTTTTACTCTCTTTGGCCATTTTTGGCAATAGGTGCCTATGCGCTACCCTTGTTCTGCCTACACAGACCCGTCCTGGAGGCCTTGCCTCCAAGATGGATAAAAACTGGCTCTCTCTTCCTGGAGCACTGAGGATGAGAGAGGCAGTATTGTACCTATGTTTGTCCTTCCCATTGACCTTCACTGTGTCCTCTCACCCACAGGTTCCTTGTGGTGATAGACATACACAAACCAGAAAAGCTGGAAAGCAGTTTTGCACTGCAGGGGCTGGAACACATTGATGTGCCAGGCTCTGCCAAGAAGGACTACCAGCTCACATTCCTCTCCTACAAAGAAGTAGTTGTTAACGCAGTGGTAAGTGTGGACTTCAGGCTGTGGGGCCCTTCAAGGAGCTGTTGGCTCACCAAGAAGGTACATACCTGTTTTCATGCCTCGACATGCCCACTGGTGGGATTATAGGTGTCCTAGGTGGGTACTAAAGAGCAGGCATCTCTCCACACACCCCCTAACACAATAGTTTCTATGGCGATCCCACTGCTGAGTACAGGTGGGTCAGGATATTGGAGAGCTTGAAGCAAGGGGTAATCAGGAGCCTCTAAAGGAGAAAGTAGAAGGACTTGGGGGTGTTGGCAGACAAGAAGCTCAACATGAGGCAGCAGTGTGAGCTTGAGCCCAGAACCGCACCCCCCACCATGTGCTGGGCTACATCCCCAGAGCGTGAGCAGCAGGTCAAGGGAGATCTTTCTCCCCCTTTTCTCCTCTCTGATGAGATCCTACCTGGAATACTGCATCCAGCTTTGGGGCCAGCTTAAGGAGGACATGGACCTGCTTGAGCGAGTCCAGAGAAGGACGTGAAAGGTGATCAGAGGGCTGGAGCACCTCCCTGTGAGGAAAGGCTGAGGGAGCTGGGTTTGTTTTGCTGGGAGAAGGCTCTGGGGAGACCTTAGAGAAGACTTCCAGTGCCTGAAGGGGCCAAAAAGAAAGCTGTGGAGCAACTTTGTACAAGGGTATGTAGGGATAGGACAAGGGGGAGTGGTTTTAAACTGACAGAGGAGAGATTTAGATTGGATATTGGGAAGAAGTTATTTGCTGTGATGGTGTTGAGACATTGAAGCACATGGCCCAGAGAAGTTACAGATGCCCCATCCCTGGAAGTGTTTAAAGCCAGGTTAGACGAGGCTTTGAGCAGCCTGATCTAGTGGAAGGTTCCATGCAAGAGGGATGAGAACTAGGCTGTCTTTAAGGCTCCTTCCAACCCATACCATTCCAGGGTTCTGTGAAATACTACACATGCTTTCCCCCAGTCTTGCACTCTTCCTCTGTGGCTGCTCACAGCTATTCTTGAAATCAGGGCATTGTGCTTGGCAGGCTCTCTGAGCTGACTTAGCACAGCTGCTCTGTTTTTATCTGCAGAATCATAGAACCACAGAATAGTTAGGGTTGGAAAGGACCTTAAGATCATGTAGTTCCAACCCCCCTGCCATGGGGCAGAGACACCTCGCACTAAACCATATCACCCAAGACTCCATCCAACCTGGCCTTGAACACCGCCGGGGATTTCATTTTCCATTCACAACTTCTCTGGGCAACCCATTCCAGTGCCTCACCACCCTCACAGTAAAGAACTTCTTGCTTATATCTAACCTGAACTTCCTGTGTTTAAGTTTGAACCCATTACTCCTTGTCCTACCACTACAGTTTCTAACGAAGAGTCCCTCCCCAGCATCCCTATAGGCCCCCTTCAGATACTGGAAGGCTTCTCTTCTCCAGGCTGAACAGCCCCAACTTTCTCATCCTATCTTCATACAGGAGGTGCTCCAGTCCCATGATCAT
>JANRGW010049139.1:0-26845 GCA_024733675.1 Psilopsiagon aymara
CCATGACATACTCACTGGCTCTGTGAGACACAAGACTGTCCACACCTACCAGATAACGAGTTTAACATTTCAAGGACAGAAGCTCTCAATCTGAGTGAGACACAGGGTGGATTTGCAGGCCTGCCTTGGGGTAGGTGCCAAAGGTGACAGTGCTCTTTTAAGTTTCTTGGCATGCTCTCTTTTAAGATAATCAGAATCAGCAGAAACAGATGATGTATGGCTCAGAGTACCATCAGTATTATTGTTACAGTTAAATACTGCGTTCTTAGCAGCAGCTTAAATTCTTTCATTGTTCCTTGCTTTTAGAATAAATTCAATGACCTTTTGCAGGTCAAGCTGGAGCTGTGATCTATTCTGCCCCCTGGATCCTCCTCAGGCCTCATCTTGGCCTTCTGTCAGTACAGTTATCAGGTCTACTCCAGCTTCACTTTCTCCTCCACGTAATTTCTCCCCCAGATGTAATTTCTCCCCACTCTGCTGGTGATGCTCTTTTCCGCATCTCCAGCCTTTGGTCCTCATCTCTCACATCTTCTAAACACATTTTTTACTTCTTCCTCAACTTTCCCCTCTTTGTCTTTGTTTACAGCAGTGTACAGGCTCTTGCTGATTTGTCTTAAGAAAAAAAATTAATCAGATTGGTTTTTCCTTCTTTCTTCCTCTCCCATCACAGTCAGAAACATCTTTCTTCTGTTCTTGCCCTGATAACCTAGAAGTCTAATTTCATCTCTTGATCTTCACTTTCCCCTCTCATTTCCTTTTTCATACTACTCAACCTTTCACTGCTCTCTTTTCTCCAGCTTTCACAGTACAATGCTTTATTCCTTCTACTTGTAAGCATCTCTCTTTGTCTTTGCCTCTCTGGAAACCTTGCTATAGGAAATACCTAGTCTTGCTCAATGTGCGTTCTCCACCTTCTCTGTTCTATGTACCAAATCTTACATCCTTCTAAAATAGCTCTCAACAAAACTTTTCTATATTTCTTGGCCAAAACTTAACAGCAGCATGCCAGCCCCAGCCTCTTGACCCATCAGCAGTTTTCAGTATTATTGCTTACTGTTTGAAATCCGTTCTTCTGAGGATCTGTGACTCAGTCCTCTATTGCTGTTGCTCTTGTTGACTGAATGCTCCTCATCGTCTCCCCACCCTCCAATTTTGTCTTGGCTTCACAAATACCGATCCTTAGTCTCTTCCTCTTCTGCTCCCTGCATCAGGCAACCTTATCTGCAGATACAAACTCAAGTATCACTGCTATGACAGTGACTCAGAAGTCAGCTCCAGATTTCACTGCAGTGCCTTTGACATTTACTCACTCATGGTGAACCATCATCTTAAGCTGACCATGAATTTCCAATTTCCACACTACAAAACCCTGCCTCTTTGTCTCTCCTTTTTTATATCATAACCTGGGGCCACCACTTACAGTTACTAAGACTTCTAAGGTAAGCTATTTCTTCAGCTTGCTTACCTCCCTCTAATTCATTACATACAGAATGTGTCTATGACTTTCTGAGTTTTATTTATAACAAACAGAAAAGATGCTGAATTTCCTGGTCCTCCACACTGCTGAAATTTACAAAGGCTCAGAATGACTTGCATTTTATGTGTGGAAACATCTTTTTTTCTGGACAAATTGGATCACATCCCTGCTTTTCAAAATTGCTCTGTAAACATAATTTCTCTGTCTTATTGGTGTGACCAAGTTTGGCTTCCTTCCCCTGGAAGGAAAACCTTCTTCCATGACAGCTCTTCTGTTTCAACAAATACAAGCTACTTTTCACTTTGAACACACTTTTCTGATGTACTCACACATTACCACTCTAGCTTGATCTGCTGCTCACAGTCAGGAGCAGGTGTTAGGGACAGCCAAGGACCCAAAGCCCTGTCCACCCTCTCAGGCTGGCTGGCTAGAACATACACACTGTCTCCTTAGGAGAGCAAGAAGTATGTTTGCAAAGCTCTCCTTCCCTGGATGCAGCTGTATCTTATGCTGGTGCAGGTTATTATGTCATTTCCTCTGTTCTTTTCCCATTTCTTCTTCCCTTAGTTTTCCTTGTGCATTTCCTGGGACAAGAACAAGATTTTATAGTTCTACAACACCAAGCACAGTGGCTCCCTAACCTCTGTGAATGGGATTGTGGCATGTCTCATGCAATGCTGGTAATTAATAATATAAATTAGAAAAGGGCTTTGAAATGGCAGTAGGGGAACAGAACAGGACAGTTAGCAGAAATGCTGCTCCAAGCCTTGTGTTTGAGACATGCACACTTCGATCTTGGTAAGTGGTGGGTCAGCCCGTCTGACTCCAGTTGCTCTGGCTGTTACACCACCCTTTGAAGAAAGGTAAGGTAAACCAGGATCAGAATCAGTTTCTCTGGCCAGTGAGTGACAGCAGTTCTTTTATTTTGGCGGGCCAGCATCATTCCAACAACCAATACAGGGGGAAAACATGTACACACGAAGCTCTCTCCTGCCCATGGCAGCCAGAGCACCTTTCAGACATCCTACCTCACCTGCTGACACGACCCATCAGCACCCACCAAAATCAAATGTGGCTAATTGGAAGGTGATGACAGCCAAGGGATTCCTGGATTTGCATGCTAATTCCCCTGTTTTAGCATCACACAGCCAAACTACAGGTAAAATGAAACTGTTCACTTCATTCCAGACTATTTCCTGTCTTCCCTACACCACACATGCATACATGCGTATATACTTTCTCGTGGGCTTTGTTGTCCTGAAGCCAAAAAGCAGCTAGAGATAACATTGCATGTGCTTTCCAAAAAGCTGGCCAAGAATTGCAAGGGGCAACATGTTTTTGTTCTCCGGTTAGGACAGGGCTGCAAACTGCGACTGTAGAGAAGTCCTTAAACGTCACAGCAGAACAGCTTATGGTGGGAAGAACAGAGCTCTTTCTGCAGGCTCGGTTACAGCTTCCTCATGCTCTTTATGTCAGGGCTTAGGATGGATTCTTGGCTCTTGTTTCACACAGTATTGTTGAACGTTTTTTTTTTCTGAATATCCAACCTCCTCTCCCGTTCTACCACTGGCGTCTGCCCCTGCTCTAAGTCTACCAATTATTTCCTTTAAGTGTCAGCAGCATACCAGACACACAGATATAACCTTTCTTCAAGTTGATGCTGTTAAACTATTACTTGAAACTGAAGGTGCAGTTGACAAGTGCTACTTCAGTCACTAATAACTGCTTCAGAAGTGCTAGTGGTGTCTTGGCTCTTAATGTTGTGGCTCAGGGCTCAGGGAGTGTCTTTACAGGTCATTTAGAGCCATCCATCTGATCTGAAACGAGATCAGTCAATCTCTCCTCTGGCTCTGCGCCTTCCTCTGTTCATCTCCCGAGCTCTGCAGCAGTAGCATGTCTGGGTGGTTGTAGTGGCTGCCCAGATCCTAGAAGACTCCAATTTGGGATGCATCTTGGAGATACAGCACAAATTTCAGTGTTTGCAGCAAGAGAAAGATGAGGGCTCCAACTTTTTTAAGCCAAATACGGCTCTTTCAAGGACAAGGCTTTCCTATTCTTGTCCCATCACAGTTTTCCTTTTCTTTTTCTTTAGAGCAAGTTGAACAACTTCCTGGGAAAGACAGGATTTCTGTATGGAAGGAAGATGAGTGCTCAGATACACACCTTTGCAGGTGCAGGTAGGAAATAGCTTTCCTGTCCTTTCCCAGTCCTCTTCCCTAGGCCTCAACCTTTTCAGTCTAATTAAATCATCTAAGATATCTCAGATCCAGAGGCTTCGCAGTTTGGAAGAGGTCACAAATATTTCCCTTGTATTTTGGCAGGTTTTTGGCACAGTCTTACGATAAATTGGGAAGAAAGTAATATAAGACAAGGCCAGACCACCTGGGTCACAGAGCCTTGTGCCCTGTTACTGCAGACAATCCTGTAGAAGTTGTTAAATCCTGAACAACTTCCACTTTTCCATTGCCTCCTGCACATAACAAGCCACAATGTGGTATAACAAACTAGGTCTGGCTTTTCAACAGAAAAAAGATATGTCAGGTTTTAAGTCTCCTTGACATGACAATGTCTCCGTCTAAACCCTGAAGCCATCCTTTGGATAGCCCAGCCTTGGTCTAATGTCTTTTAGAAAATGCTGCATTAATTCCTGAAATGTGCTATCTAGGTCTCAGGTCAAGAGCATAGATGTTGTCTAGCTGAAAAATTCCGATCCATCAGAGACTGTCTGTAAGAGCCTAACTTTTCAAACTTTGGATTGCAACTGCACTCTTACTTCTATATGTAGTCTTATAAAGAGTAAGATCTAAGTAAAAATACCTTTGAAGAACAGGGCACTTTTTATGCTCTCACCCCCACAATTTGTTAGGAGACAAAAGACTTTCAAGGCCACAAGTTGTCTGCTCAGATAGCCAGACTTCAGCTTAATCTTTATTCCTCCTTTACTGTCTATCCAGCCCTGAATTCCTTCATGCAGGAGTTTGATGGGACTTCATGGGAGAATCCCCTAAGACAGGCAAGGTCAGATCACAGAGATGGAGGGACTAGCCACTATGGGAGATATGGAAGCACTTCAGCTAGAGTAGGGCAGTGCTTCATATTAAAAATAAACCAAGTTCTTATCTTACTACTTGTAGGGATAAATTTAATCTAGTCCCAGGCTATCAGGAATCACCCCTTCTCTGTTAGAATATGACAGACCTCTGACCAAGTCACATACCCTTTGGAAGTTAATCAATTAGCTGAATCTCTTGCCAGGCAAACTTCAAACCCCCAGGAGTTGTGTTGGTTATGGGCAGGATGTATGTACAACACAGGAAAATTTTCATCCTCAATGGGAAATGCAGCTGAGCCAAAGGAAAGATTATGTTGCACCTGTAACTGACACAGATTGTATATGCATAAGAGTTTTCAGAAGGCAACAGAAAGTCCATTCATATGGCAATTGGGTCTTTATATCCTCTCCATGTGTATGAATTTATGGTTGTATGAACAGCCATATCCAGTTATTGAAGTATTTGATGATCCAAAGTGCTCAAGGCCTTCTTATTCCATCTCATTCACAGTTAAAGTTTTGTATGACCTTTTTACTGGCTTTCAGCCTGCAGTAAATACAGATGACTTGCCAATAAATGCTGGTGTCTCCCTCCTCAGGATGCTTATAGCATCATTGTTATTTAAGAGGTGGCAGTTTTGACAAAATGCTTATTTAACATTTGTAAAAGGGGGAAAAAAAAAAGATGATGTAATAAATCTGCACGTTCTTCCTAAGCAGCCGTTGAAAGTCTGAATGCTCTTCCCCTTTCCAAAAGCATCAGCCGTCTAATGTTTCCTAAGTTGTTTTTACATGAATTAGGGCATTTGAGTGAAGCACTGTCAGTTACAAAACCACACTGTTGTCTCCAGCTAATTTTGTGTTAGCAGCTCTTTTAAACTGCTAAATCTAGTTTTTAGTGTATCATGATTTTGTTTTGTGATGGTGTAAAACAGCTGCTACTTTTCTGATGAGTTGCCTGTTTTCCATTTTATGTCTCTGCAAGATGTTGGGTTTCATCATGGCCCAGTTTGACAGGCAGCTGAGAACAACCTGCAAAAAAAGCCCTGAAACAACAAAAAACGAGGATCCCCAAATCCAGGAGTTCAACCATCCATACAGCCAAACTTCAGAGTGATCAGTCCTCCTCCCTCTTCACTTATACCCTGAGATCATCTCAACACTGAACCTACACTAAGATGGTCTAACTGAGAATGAGAAAGCAAGATTATCAGGAAAGCAGATTACTTGCTGCTTTAAGAGGACATGAGAGAACATATAAAAAACAGACAGCTTTCAGGCAGGTTGAACTGCATTTGAGCATCAGATGCTTACCTCACCTGGATTCACTCAAATGGCAGAATGAGAAATTCGAGCTAGATTAGACTCTTTGCCCATTGCCACGTTCCTAAACTTTAGCAGTGATCAGCTGCAGAAGGACAGGGAGGCTGGCAGTGGTGTGCTTTGGCTAACCCTCAACCTCTTATAGCAGTGGAAGGTGGACCACCCATTCCACCTTTTCCCCTCTGGCCAGTGGTACATCTCCTGAAGGCCAGGGGTGTATTTTCTCATAGTCCCAGCTCTCTGTCCAGTTTTGCCAGTAGGTTGAAATTATGGCTTGGAGCGTCTTTCCAACCTAATTGTCACTCTGCTTTCCCCAGGCTATGCATGCAGTCACTGCTGCTTTGGCACTGGATTTCTTGGGTGCCAACTCTTCTCAACAGCAGGACCCAGGATGTGGCTGCTTGTGCCAGTCAGGAGATGGAAGCAAGGACCAGACTGACTGTTGGTTTAGCTACCCCTAGTTAATATTGGGCAAAATTCCTGTTACCTTTGTTCAAGGTATCTTGCACTTAATGTTCACCAAGAAGTGTTCAAGAGGAGCCACATAGTGTTCCGCATGTCATCCTGTAGGTATTATGCTGCTAACTTTCCCATACAGGCAAACAATACTGCTTTATTCAGTGGCAGAAGGCTGAATGATTGTCTTTGATCTTGTCTTATTGCCTGTACCCTGTGGGCTGGCATTTGTTCCATGTGTGCAAAAGCAAGAAAACGATAAAAGGCATAGAAGAAGTGCTCAGAGAACTCCTCAAAGAGGTGAAGACTGATATCTTTCCAATAATAACCCACACCCCATAAAAAGATCTTAGATTTGGATAGACATATTGGAAGCAGCTTGATCCCTGATTTGTCCTTCCCTTTGCACATATACCCCTCCCCAGCACAACACGCAGGCTTCTTCAAAAGCTGTGCAACCCATTGAACAGCAGTGGTCTAAACTATTATGGAGATCTTAAGCTGCTGAATTGTTACAAGCTACAATTGATTGCAACTGAGCCTGTGAACTGAAGTGCTAGGAAGTGCATAGAGAGAAATGGAGAAAGGATGCTAAGGATTTTGTGTATGTTTAAGGGTTTTTTTTACTTTTCTGTTGCATGCAGCACTATCACAAGCTTTCCAAGGAATTGTGCCTTAATGAGTTCTGCATCTTTCTCAGTAATCATTGGACAGTTTCTCCTGGTATTTCCAACATAAAAGGTATTCTCTGTTTGCCTTCTAATTTGCTTCTTGCAGTGTCATTTCGGAAGAATTGTTCAAGTGCTTTGAAGTCAGATACAGAGGGAAAATCGATGATGTGGAGACTATGATATTTAGTTCCCCTCAAGCTAAAAAAGCCTTTTTAGCTTTTTAGAACTACCCCCCCCTTTTTTTTTTTCTTTTTGCCTGCTTCATTCTATTCTGCATTGGTTTTATTTGCACCCTCATCACCAGAGCATCTGAACACCTCCAAGTAGTACATTAAGCAACGTGACTAACATCTGTCACACATAGTTTACTCACTCTCTCTCAGCATCCTTAAAATGAATTTAGTGCTTGTGCTGGATCAATAGTGCTGGAGACAGACGGTCTCTGTTTAGCCTCAGTGCAGGCATAGTATGCATGAGACCCCCCCATGGGTCTCGCAGCCTGCTGCCCCTCTGCTTTCTGCTCCTCTGAGTGCCAGCTTGGTCCAAAGAAGTGCCTCTGGACCAAATTTGGCGACACAAAAGTCCAAGCAGTTTGGTGAGATCAGACGAGGCTGCATGCTGAGGGACAAGTGTATGACTTAGGTGTCTGCAGAGGCAAAACGACTCATGAGCCCAGGTGGATGCAACGGCCACTGTTTTTCAAAGGTTTTATTCCTTCCTTAAGTGCCTTTGCTTACTTTTTAGTATCAGTTACAATTTGCAGCTATTGATGGACCAGAATGTAACTGTTTCATCCCATCAAATACTTTCTCTACTAGATTTCTGCCACTGGGAGACTTCGACAAAGACAGCAGTCCCAGATACGTGAAGTAAGCTCAATACAAGTCTCATGCTGAACAGGGCTGGCAGCTCTCTGCTTCAAAGCATAGCTCCAAGAACAAGATCTAGGCATCCTGAGGCACTACAATTTCAAGCAATATGTTTTCTTAATGGGCCAACTACGTTTTGCCTAATTTCGCTTTCAATGCATGGGATTGTTATTGCTTTGTGGCCTCACGCAGGTGTTTAAGCGGTTTTGTTATGCGATTTTTCAGTAGCGGCATAAGGTTTTATTGACTGTTACCTAAAGAGTAACTTCAGAGGAAATGAGCATTGGCAGCCAGTGTGATGGATGCGTGTAGGGCTATGGCAGAAAACTCAGAAGCCGGTGACCTTTTCGTCATGATCTGCTGCATTTTGGGTAAGAAAGAGTGCAAAGTAACTGAAAAAGGACACTGCTTTTCATGCAGTGAGATTTAGGAGTTACTAGTTTTTTCCACCAGAAAACTGTTGGCTTCTCAGCTCTGTTAATATGAACATACTGAGGACCGGTCATTAGGTAAATTAAACCCCAATGTTTGTGAGGGCACTAGGGTGTGGGGGGTTATTTCGGTCTAAAAATATGCATTACGTTGCAGACTAGAGGAGCCCCTTCTCTGTGTGGTAACCTCAATTATACAGCTTTTGACACAAAAGAGACCTGACCCACAACTTGGCCTTGTTCCAGTTCTACAGCAGGTAGAACCTCAAGTGATTATCAGCCATTTCTCCTCATTGCCACCAGCCTGTACCTTGCCTCCCACAGAAAGCAAACACCAAGTACCAGGCTGTTTGGAAACCCAACACCATCCAGCAGGACTCACTCAAGGCATGTTCCAGATCCTTGGACAAGATCTGAGAGTGTGCTACGGTGTTAGCGGCAATGGAAACATGAGTTATCTGATCAAGAAAGATAAATACTTCTATTTCAGAATACATAATCTTACCACATATGTGAAGTAGTTTAACCATTAGCAAGTTGTCAAGCATTACTGAATGGAATTAGCCTCTTTATTTCTGTTCAGGATCAATCTTTCCCCCCCCTTCCCAGTACAATGAGTGCTTCTGTGTTACACATTGCAATGCCTGGGGCAGATGACACTTGCCAAAGGGCTTGATGATCGATTCTGATACAAATCTGACATGAAGAGACTTGAAGGAATCTGGATTAGATGATCAACAGGAGAGATAAATCCACGTTTAATGTTCCTAAATGTGTATGTAGGTTGTATTCACTTCAAACACACCAGTATCCAAAAACAAGCATGATGCACAAGTACAATGTATGAACCGGTATATGGACAGAGTACAGGGGTGAGGATGGCATTCCACATGCCTTTCTGAATTGAATATTGTGGAAGCCTGGGATTGACAGCCCTTCAGAATTAAGTGAGGTATTAATTATTAAATCATGGGGCAGAGAAATGCTTATAGCCTCCTGCCCACCAACTCTGTGGTACAGAGAACATGGGCAGAAAAACAGACTTTCCAGGGGTTTCATATGCTAAAAATCTCTGTTGAATTTGTACCTCCAATTTGGAGAGAGACTATTATGAGTCCCAGACCTTGGAGCCATGCCTTCATTTACCACCAGTTGGCTTTGCTCCTCTCCCTTTTCTTTCCATGCCTGGCTGTATATGAGTATTCATGAACGCTCCTTATTATTTGTCCCTTCACAGTTGCTTTTTCTTCCCACACCTGCCAACATTAGCTCCTTCCTTTGAAGCACGCTGCTGTACAGCCTAATGCATGTGATCTCCATGCCAAGATGTTATTTAATTTCCCAATAAAGTTCTTTTGGCGTGGAATGAGCCGAGCAGTAAGAGCACAGGAGGGGAGGCATAGATGGGAATGGGAAGGGGAATGAAAAAGAAGAAGGACTCAAATTTCTGTTGCCTCTGGCTTCATGTATCAAAGTTGTGCTTCATGTGGCTGGGGAGCAGTGTGGGTGGGGTGGAAGTGGTGGCAGGGGGTTCATCTATGGCAGGCTGCTGAATCAGGAACCCTGACACTTGTGAAGTACTCTGTCAGGAACATTAAGTATCCAAAAGTGATAAAGCTTCAATTTGCTAGTCCATTAGACTAATTACTGCAATAATTAAGTAACTACTTGATTAGAACTAATGGGTACCTAATTATCCAGGAGAAAAGTATCAGGTGGCAATTATCAGGTGGCAATTAATAGACTGGAGTTAATGTCTTAGCACTGTCTTTGTATGAATTCATAAGCAAGGTAAAGAAAACAAACAATAACTTATTAATATTTATTGGTGCCACAGCGTTTTTCAGCTTGTTTCATTTACACAGAACCAATTAGTGAAAAGACAGTTAGTGTTGCAAAGATGTAAAGTGACTGAAGCAGGAGTTTGATTTTAAAGGAACAGGATCACATTAGCACTTATAAGCAAAGACAAATGGGTATCAGCCAGAGACTTGGTTCTGATGCTACTAATTCATCAACAGAAGAAATCAGAGTAACTGAACTCAGCATTAATAATGAAACAAACAGGAAGGCAGCTCCTGCCTTAATGGGGTTCACTTTAGTTTTGGTCTCTCCCTGAGTTTTCATCAGCATTTTCTACATTGCATGGGAAGTGGAGGGAGCAACTTAGTGAATGAACGGGAACTTCCTGCTGGCAGGGGGGAAAGACACCATAATAAAATCTTCCAGGCCAATGCTGCAAACTCTCTAAAGGACACAGGTTCCCTGGACAGCTAATGCCTGTTTGCAACACTGCTTACAAACACAGTTTCCATAATGAAGGCAAGGTGGTAGAACTGAATTGCTGCCCATATGCTGTGCTTACCTGTGTAAAGAAGCTGTAATGACATCTCCATTTGTGGTAATTTCCCCTTAGCTTAGCACCCATTTGAAACATCACTGGTAGTTCCCATGAGTGAAGACTAAAAATAAATCTAATCTCCTTTAGAGCTCAGATGCTTTGGGTGAGGCTTTTTGTTTGGGTTTTTTTTTTCATGGCCATGCAAATGGCCAGCTTCTCAAATGACATAAATTGCTGTTGTTTCTTTGATGTTGATATGACTGATTTATGCAGAATAAAACCATGGCCTAGGATCTACTTTTCCCACTCTCTGCTCCAAATTCAAGAGGCTTAAAATTTCCCAGCAGAAAACTGAAAAATCCCAGGGAATTCTTTTGTGCAAATCTTTATGGCCTTAATGATCATTGCTCTCCTTAAATGAGCTTAAAACCAAAAACCCTTGTGCGTGCAAGTTGCCTCCTTGCCTCTCTACGGGAGAGCTCATATTAGCAATAATTACTTTCTTGAGCAAGGGTTTTTACAGTGTGATGTACAAAGAGCTGGTGACTGCTTTTAGAGCACAGAATGAAGGGTTCTGTTATAAACTTTAATCCTTTAAAATTCAACTGCTAACAAATGAAAGACCAAATTCTTCAGTGGGTTTATATCAGTGTAGTAAGATGCAGCTCTGCACAGTGCATGGTTTTATGGAAGTTGAAGATCTTACCCGTTCAATAGCTGTTTCCCCTCCTCTCCATTCTTTTTGCTGTGATATAAATAAATGAAAAGTGTCCTAATCATATTTTAGACTGTGTGCAGAGTTCCACGCTAAACCATAATGCCTGTATATTAGAACATGTGGGATGATAAATGGAGATAAATCTAAAATTTATAGAACACGAACATTTGCATAAACTGCAATATCCAAACATATAGGCTGTTAAGTAACAATTGTCACAAAGGCATAAAAAATTCAACTTTGTTTCATGAAAAGAACTCAAGTTCCTAACATGATTAAGACAATATATCATTTGTTCCTATCTTATTAAAGGCGTAATTGTTGTTAGACACAGAAGTGGCATTACCTCTAATCTGGCTTTATATATGTACAAATAGGAGGGGAGGTGAATGTGAAAATTGATGCTTTTGGTGATCCATAGGCATTTTATTAATGTTTGAATAATAACTGCCTGGAGGGCCTGTTATAAATTAAAGGGACGAATTGAGATATAAATTTTTATGAGGACTAGTTATACATTTCCATTATGTGTTTAAAAATGAAGGAATTACTGTGAACACAGCAGAACTCACATTTATTTGAGGTGATTTGGATGGGAGGGAAGGTGCAGTGAAGGAAGCTGCATGATGGCTGTAAGAAAGATGTATCTGTCCCTTTGAAAAGATATATCATATGTCATGCATGAACTCTGTTCTACAGGAGACTTTTCTCTGCAGCTGATTTCGCATGATTATTTATTTGACAACAGCAAGTGATGATATAGGAGTTTTAGGCCACTTAGAAAAGAATTCTTATGCTTAAATCATAGAGGAGTTCCCAAATCCCAGCCACTGTCAAACTAGGCTTAATCTAAAAGAGGAACACAGTAATCTCCTGAGCATGTATTTGTCAGTATTCCTCCTGTCTGAATATCCACGTCTTCATTTGCTGGGCATCTATGGGACCAACAGCATACTTCAGAGCTTCCTCCTGCCCTTTCTGTGGCCATTTGTGGGAGCTCAGCAATCGTTGCTGAGAGAGAACCAGGCCCCTGTTGTTATCCACCAGCACAGATGCCCTGACAGAGCCTCAGAGAGTCCTATCAACTTGCTTTAGATGTGACATAGTGGGTGATGATAACCCTGTCTCTTCAATCAGGCAGGCACTTCAGTCCCAGATCACCCCTGTTCATAAGCCAGAGGATGCACAATTCCAGCACATAGCCAGTCACTTCATAACCAGGGACCTGTTTTCCACTCCTTGGTTTCTTGCAACTGATCCCTGAGGGCAAAGCCTTTCAGATCAAATTCTCCAGGTTGGTTAGTGCTTAACCCCTCTTTAGAGGCTTGATTGCTCTTGATTTCAATAGATGCCAGCAAACTAATGCCCTTACCTGTACCCTCTGTGCCTCAGCTCCCTATCTGTAAAACAGGGAGACTCACAGGAGTGGTTTGAGGAGGAATGTGTTCCTTGCAGTGATATCTGTAGAGATGACTATGTAGTATCATCTGCAGACAGGCTACACCTACGTAGCAGCTGTGCTAGTGTGTGCCAATGGTGTTTTATTGTAGGACACACAGCCCAGGGGCCCTTCATTTTGTACTCTTTCATGTGAGTCAATTAATCAACTTAAATTTTATAGGCTTTTGTTTGTTTGTTTGTTCTTCCCAACCCTCACTTTAATCAGACTCACAGAGGCAAGGCCTGATTCATTCGGAAATAAGTTTTGATGATGTTCTTGGCTTGCAGAGAGCCTGAAGTGGTAATGAAATTGATAAAACATTGAGATCTAGCTCAACCTCATTTCCCATCTTTGAAGCATCGCCCTTGGTTCTACCATTCATGGAGTTCACTGTGCATACTGGGAGAAGAGCAATTGGGAGTGTCTTTTGATCTACAAACCATATTTATTTTTTTTCCCAGGGTGGAAATGAGTTGGTCTACAAGAAATACAACAAAATGTTCTTATGGTTTTCATTAAGCTTCCTACTGTAGCAGCCCTTTGAATTTGGACCAGCCCCCCCCCCCCCCCGGCAGCTCACTCTATGACAGTGAATCTCACCCTGTGATAGAGGAATGATCAGCTTTGCTTAGGTCCTTGTTCACTGGCATCACTGGTTCAGTTTTCCACCACCTCAGTTCTTTGCCTCCAATCTCTCAGCTGAGGAACCTAATTTGCAATGCTACTAAACTTACTAGGATCAGGTTCCTGGTGTCCATTGCCTTCATGGTTAGTATCACAGTTGTATCTGTCTATCCATCTATCTGTCTGTCTATCTATCTATCTATCTATCTATCTATCTATCTATCTATCTATCATCTATCTATCTATCTATCTATCTATCATCTATCTATCTATCTATCTATCTATCTCTCTCTCTCTCTCTCTCTCTCTCTTCTCTAACAGTATTACATAATGCAGGTCATTTTCCATAAAAGTCATACAAAAAAAAACCCGATTGCCTGGGAGCTGTTGTGAAAATATTGTCCAACAAGCACTGAAGCAGCAAAAATATTCTCCAGTCAATAGGAGCCTTTTTAAAATGCATTACAGTGCTGGACAAGTGACTAATTAGGCAAGAGTCATACTGTCTGTTTTCCAAAACCATGTTTTTTTGTCTGTGTGTTATTGAAGGGACAGCTTCACAAGAGTTTCTTTAGGGTAGGTGCAGGGAATGTTATAGGGAGTAAGTTCTATGACAGAATTAGCAAATGTATTAAGTACAGTGCCAATCTGGTATAGCAGAAATGACTAAATACCCATCAGGGCCTGTCACTCGTCAAGAAGCGAAATCTTAGACCCATTTAAGTCAATGACAAATGTTCACAGAATCTGGCTGCAAGTTAATAAATGTTTGGAGCCTGTATAACTCAAACTCTGATATTTGTCAGATTAATTATTTGATTGATCTTATTGTCTGTCAAATAATTTCTTTATGGAGTTACAGTGCTTTGTGTTTTATTACCTATAATTTTGATTAAGAAAACATCTTACAGGAATAGAGATACATCATTGCAAGTTTCATGTCAGGTCATAGACAGTTATTTTACACAATATGAAATCATATAACTAAATATGGGATTATAAAGTATTCAAGAAAAGACACAGTTGAGGTTTCATCTTCTGTCTCCTTTGGGTTATTTGCTGGTTTAGGGATTCTTTAGTATTCAACCTGAACTTTCTTTTATCAATTTTTCTCATTAGGCTACACATATGTAAAATGGAAGAAAATAGCTGTACATGTACACCAATTCCTTCAACTTACCCTTGCCTTTAATACAAAACAGAGGATTTCAAGACTACATACATCAGGTGTTTTCAGCAAAGTAGCAGCAGCAAATCATAGACATTTGTCATTCCTTGGAGCCGTCTGACAGTTCTGACAATTCATTAGGCTGGGCTGAAAAGAGGTTTAGAAAGCAAAGGAAGGATCACAGGTAGTGAAGTTGCTTTTGCATGATCCAGTAATAGCTGATTTGTATCATTTTTGGTGATGGATACACTGTTCAGATTAAACTTAGCTGATTTTTTCCCCTTTATTCTTCTCTTTTTTTCTTTTCTTTTTTTTTTCCCCCCCTCCAGCAGGAGGGCACATTACTCTAGATTTAGACCTCAATCTATCCCAAGAAGTAGATGCCAAGGAAATTCTTCCTGGTAGCTACTGATATTTGTGACTTAGCAGAGCTAAGTATATGCGAAGTGAGTTTTGCTATTCAGTTTCTACCTAGTATGGCTTTTCTTTTTCATCATGTTTGAGTTACGTTCTTTTCTGTAGCTATACCATGACATGTGCCATTCTTCAAAGTCACAGTCATTCCCACTGGAATGTATGCAAACCAAGCCTATGACTTTGTTTAGCAGTAAGTGCCCCCATTATCCCACTCCTTCCACTTACTGATTTGCTTTGAGACTCGTACGCAAGCAATTTTTTGACTTGCAGGCAAATCCTTTGCAATAATGCTGAGTCTGCAGAATAGGCCACCTGGAAAAGATGTGATCTGTGGTAAAACATTTCCCTTTTCCAGGTTGGTGGACACTCTCAAATCATGCGACAATGTAAAATACCTGAGTCAGATTCTGAGTTGATGAGGCAATGCTGTCCAGCCACAGAGGATCCCTGGGGTCAGACAGATGATGGTCTCAGGCATCAGCAATATCACAAAGTCCTCTTAGTCCTGCAGAGGATGAATAGCTTTCCATCTTCATTCTGTCTATTTTATAGCTGCCACAGAAGAAGCAGTCTGAGATTGATCCTGACCCAGTAGTATTATATGTAGTTCCTACAAGAGCAATATTTGCTCTTGATGACCATTGGAACATCCTCATTTAAAGAACTCTAAAATATCCCTAAAAGAAGGCCTTATACACATGGTTTTTCTGTTTAATTTTTTACAGGTGAAGTTTCCCAGGTCCACAAAAGCATCAGTAAGTTCTAAATACTTCACAATTTGTACCTTGTTTCTTCTCGAAAGTTCAAAGTGCTGACAGCACCATCCATCTCAGAAGCAGCTCCTTCTTCAAGCAGAGTTGCCCATCTGTCTCAGCCCACAGCCTTGCAGCTTTTAGCTACTGAATATTCAGAGAGAGACAAGCCATGCTTTTTAGCTGGACAATCACAGGACTACCTTCAAATTGCGTTGGCATTTTGCTTCTTCCAGCATGTATTTATGGGCCTGAAGTTAACCTCCTCCTTATGGAAATAAAGGTATTTCTTTGAGATCCTACATGCAGAGCTAGGCAGTATAAAGCAATTGATGATGACACTTGTGGATGCTGGTTTATGCATAGCGTTGTCTGATGCGCCTCCATATCTGCTTGTAGGTTGTGCGATTTTTGCAGCTGATGGTGAGCAGCAGGCTGCACTTGCTGGTTTATTATTGTGGAGTTGCACATGTGGGTTGAACTGTTGGCATTAATTATTTTTAATAGTGAGACGGACTCTGAATTACAGGATCATATCCATGGACATAAGAACAAACAAAGAAACAAATGGCCTTCCTCTCTCTCCCCTGACATAAGTCATATTTTGTCTCCTACGACCTCATCCGGCCCTTTAAATTTCATATCAAACATTAGAAAGAAAGAGGTCAAAGTAAGAGCCCTGTTGAAAAAAAACCCACAGCCAACCCAGATATGAACTATGGGAACTTGTCATCTTATCATCCTAATTGAAGTCATTCTGCAATGTATGACAGTCCATCATATATTCTGCCAGTCAGTGTGTCATACATGATGTGTAACAAGAGAGCTCATAAACCCAGAGGGGAAGCCCCTTCTTTTTTATTACTTTATTTGATCATTTTCATAAAAATTCCCCCTGCTCAATACAGAGGGACGTGTTTATTAGCCCCATTAAAGCTTTGTCCATTCATTTGACACTGTGATTTACACAGCTTTACCCACAAAAGAATCCCATTATTTCCAGTCTGAAGAGGTGTCTTTTTTTTATTGTGTGAGGAAAAATAAGTATTTAATTCCACAGGTGAAGGCAAAGAAATAGGAGGTTGTTGTTAGAGACTCGGAAGTGAACAAAAGGATGCTTTATGTATAATTGACACAAAGAAAGAAAACATTCACAGTAAATATAGAAAAATAAATAAAGATGCTCTTCCCAAGAAGTGGGAATTGAACTTTATTTTTCCCCCTTCATTAAAACCGTTGGAATTTGGCAAAATTTCCCTCTGTGTTCTCCTCATGAATGTTTCTAGAAAATATCAGCTTTCATACGCAAATATTCTTGAAGTGAAATTGGTGGCTTCCTTTGAACACAGCCAGTGCCTTGAATCCCATCTGCTTTTCCTACAACACGCCCACTCATTATCTAGCTTATTTGGCTTTATTTTATTTTTTTTTTAAATGAACACAAATTAAGCTATTTAATCAAATATGTACATGATTACATGGCATTTTTGCATGAGAGTTATACACCCACGGAAATCATTAATCACAGATAACAACACTATGTTAAAATTAGACATTTTGCTTTCTTTTTGTGTGTGTGTGTGTGCTTTTTAACATAATATCCTGCGTAGCTCTAATTTCACCTCTACTCTCATTTGAATAAAGCAGGATTGTTTTACATCAAATTATTCATTTGTCTGTAGCTCTGATAATTGGTATTTATGTTTAGGCTTGATCTCAGAGGAATGAAAATACAGGGCTTGGAGATAAAAATTGAATGGATTTGGTCTCTTTTTTATTATTATTTTTCTCCCTTTTGCTTGCACCAAATGTCACCATGAATGTCCATTGGCAAACTGGATAAGAAAGGGTGTCACAGTGCAAGACAACCTAGAAGATGACAGGTATTTCCAGGCATAGCAATGATGAGATCAAATTCCCCTCAACCTGCCTTGTTTGCTGATCTTTTAATCAGATTCAACTTCACTGCAGCTACAGCACAAGGTTCCCTGACAATGTATGACAGCATGTGACAGAAAAATATTTTGATTTTCCTCTTTTTTTGGCCATTTGATGGTATTTCAGATAAATCTGAAGCCCCAGCAGCATCTGAGAAACCTACCCAACCATTTCAGTAGAAGTTTTTAAATGTGCATAATTGGACTGGAGGTTTTGGGGTTTAGATTCATATGTTTGAAGTGGAATCCAAACAGGAAAGCTGGGAAATGATCTAAACCCTTTGAGGTTAACACACCATGAAAGAGCATCAATGGCCAAAGGAGACAATACTAAAATCAGCCAATCTAGCTCCAATAGAACCACTGTGTGAAGCAAGAGTCCACAGAGCAACACCCAGGGTTTTTTGTAATCCTACAGGGATATGTATTTCATCCTCTGTCTTCATCTCTCCAAATTTCCTCTGAACTGCTCCTGAGCTACATTCTTGGAAAAGAAAACCACCAGGAACTATTGAATGCATCTTATCAACCTTTCCCCTACAATATGCTCTGTATTCCTCTCACACGCGTGTTCTCGCAGTGTCTTGGGGAAATGCTTGGATCAAAGATAAGAGAGAACAAGGCAAGGAATGAAGCAAGAGACAAACAACAAAACAAAACCAAACCACCACCCCCAAACTTTTTTGACTAAACTCCTCTGTGAATCCTGTGCATGATTACAGCGAAGTTAAAACTGCCTCCTCCGCCAGTGCTTAATTCCTGTTTTTAAAATCATGCTGCCTTTGATCTTGAGGATTGAAATGATCTGGAAATGAAACAGCCATTGCTCTACAGAAAATCTGGATAGGGTCCCAGACATGGCTTTTACCTGGAAAACTTCCAAAACAGGATGAAATCTCTCTAGTTTCAGAACAAATTGCAAGATTTTTCTCTTTATGTCTAGTCCAACTGTGGAAGTCTAGCCCCAATGTCTGCTAGTTCCCAGAATACAGATGTAATAATCTCTAAGGTAAACTGAGAGCATTGTTCCCCCATCTTCTCCCCTCTGCCTTTCCTCCAAGGGTCAACAGCTGGGAGAATTTAATGAAAGTAAACTCTTAAAGGTCTGGGCAAACTTAAGTTGAGGAGATAGTTTGGTATAAATGAGGCTAGATCCAGCCAGATGATGATTCGAGAGGACAGAGGACCAGAAGCATCTGTAATATCTGGATCCTGTTGCAGGCATTGAAATATCCGCCTGGCTTCATATGACCTGGTCCCAAAGCCGAAAGGGCTGGGAAATGTGGTCAAGAGACACTGTATCAGTCTTTGCCCCAGGAAAAAAGTCCGCCTGAGAAAGCGAGCGCATCAATATTTCTTTCAGTGTGTTTCTTTTGGTTAATATATTTCCATATGTTGCATGAATATTTCTTTTATTGAGGCTTGTAAGTCCATCTGGTACTTGTATTGGGAGGGCTTGAGCTGGCAGATAACAGCTCCGTGCTGTTTCACAGAGACCCAGACTGCCCTTACAAGGACGAGTAGGTGGCTGGATAGAGACAACTTTTCCTCAGCTATCTTTTTAATTAGATAAACTACTCAAATCAACCAAGACAAGGAGGTTACTTACTGTCAACGAGCTCTCACAATGCCATTTTTTTATGTTATGAAATGAGTATGAGGTCTGTATCAGACACATAACAGTCCACGATAAAGAAACTTCTCTTTTGTGTGGATGGCCAGTCGCTGCACAGTGCAACCCTGACCTAGGAAGTGTAAAGGATGCCTGGGCATCAATACTAAGCAGAAAATGTGCTGAAATATCATAGGTTGCCAAGACAATAAGAATCACTTTCCCTTGCATGTGTTATTAAGGAACTAGGGAATAATTATCTGCTTTAATACAGGCTTTTTCCTTCTGCATGATTAACTTCACTGATATCAACAGAGAGTGTGATGACTCTGAAATGACAGCTCCTGGTAGCACGTTCTGGGATTAGCACAAACAGGTTGTCACTTTACCCCAGTCAGGAACAGTCAGTCACTTTGTGCTGAGTGCTGGACAGAAGAGATGGGTTCTGCAGCAGACATCTGACAGCCGAAGAGTGCAGCAGGTCCAGCCTCCTGCCAGGTGGCTCTCAGGTTGGGTGTGCAGGGCGAGCTGTTTCCATGCAGGAGACTTGATTTCATGATGCAGCACTGTATGATTTTGGCTATGCAGCTTCCAGGATGAAAGCGCTCACTCCTCCTCTTACTGAACTACAATGTGCCTTAGCCTGGAGATCTCTGATCAGCCCCACTGCAAGGCTCAGGACTCTGCCTCTCCTGATTTCACTGTTCTTTACAGTGCACAACTCAGTGAACTGAGTCTAAAATATTATGTGCTTTAAAATCTCTGGCTCTAACGTTAGACCTATCTCCAACTACTAAATGTGCAAAGTGACAGTGCATAACACCAGCACATGGAAAGAACATAGAATAGGTAGGACAAGCATGCAAGAGACTAAGTAAGAGCAATGGCATGAAACGACCAAACAATCCTTTCATTCTTACTAAAGTTGTAAAAAGTCTGTCACGGCTTCTGTGGAAATCAATCAATAGATTGAAAACTGCATAGCAATGGTGGGGACAACAAGAACCTGTCTCTACATTAAAGAAAGCTACTGTGAGTATGCAGAGCTATCTGTGGAAGCACTGGGGCAGACTAGCAGGGTTCAGTGGAGCCAGGACAGGGTCCATAGAAAGGAATCCTTCAGTAAAGTCCATATTTTGTCACTGTCAAGATACATAGGGGTTGTAAAACAAAGCAAACTGTGTGCATGGAAGCAAAATAGAAATTTAGCCCAACATCATTGTCCTTTGAAAATGTCATAATCGCTTTAAAAAAGGTGAAGAAATGAAGAAATATCTATTTTTTAAGAAAAATAAGAGGTGAAAAGACTAATTCCCAAAATCTGTGAAATATACAGTGATGAGTGATTGAAGACGGGGGGGGGGGGGGGGGGGGGGTTTTTATAATTCTGTAGGCATCTCAGTCCTCCAGCGAAATGATGTATGGGGCAATCGTCTGGTAGGGGCTGATGGGATGTAAATGAAACTAATTAAGGAAATGTCAAACATAATTAATAAAACAGGTTTAAGTTGCAAAAGCACTGTCAGCTGAATGAATGGGGAAGAACACCACATTCCCATTGTTTTAGGGCTCTCTTGCTTATTTATGTATTTCTTTACTTATTCCTTACTTGCCCCCCCTTGCCCTGCCACCAGCTTTTTTTAGTTGCGCCATGCAATTAGATCTCAGAAAGCTCTTGATAGCCTCTTGCATTTCTACCTTGCCCCCCTTCTGAGCTGGGGTCCCATGGAATAAGAGGAATATAAATTTGCCCTGTCAGCTTGCAGCCTGTTAAGAGGAAGGGAAAAAAAAAATTAATTGCTAACTCCTCATCTTCCCCAAGTACTACAGGACATTAACATAACCAATTTGCTTGAACTCCTCACTGGCTGCTTAATAGAGCATCTGACCAGCTGAAAAGACCTGGGTGCTGCTGCCTATGATACCTTGTTATTAACATTTTCATAATATTCAAATATTACAGCCCCATGATTCACTGGCCTCCATTCATTATTGATAAGTACAGAAAAATAAATAAAAAGGATTTATAAATAGCAAAGGGGGGTGAGCGACCTATAATTATGGCAAGCAAATTAGGGTGCATGGTAGAGTCAGTTACATTTGCCTACAAGTAATGATGCTCAAGAACTTTTTCTCCCCAGGGTCCAGAAAAATAATGGATTCCCTGGCAGATGCAGATGGGCTTGGAAAGGCTTCACCCAGGACACTGTTTATGGAAGTTAGGCCGAGCATATGGTTCTGCTTCCTGCCTGTAGCCATCTTCAGATATTGCAGTTTCAATGAAAAGAAATAAATACGTAAATAAAAACAGGCCCTTGCTGGAAGGTGGAGGTGAAGGGATGTGAAGAGGAAAAAGGTGGAGGGGAGGAAAGAAAGCAAACATCTGAAGTGAGTCTGCTCAGAAGTTGCTGCTGAGAGCAATCCCTGCAGCTCAGGGATCAAGTAGGGGTGATATCCTCAAAACCAGAGGCTATTTAGCTGCATCAATGCAGAAGGATGCTATGTGATCTCTGCTAAAGCAAAACCTTTTCCGTGTTGCAGTCTGAGATATTTGTACTTACACAGAAAAGCTTTGAGCTTGGGATTATAAAAATCATGGTCCCAGCTGAAAATAGGAGCTACTAGAAAAAACCACTGGATACTTTATAATTTAGTCCCTGTGGTTTTATTTCCATTAATCCAAACAGGGGCCTTTTTTCTTTACTAATGAAACTGGAATGAAACACAAAAGGGAGGCTGACCTGTTAGCAGGTGACTCTTTCTTCTAAGTTATTCATTAAAAACACCCTAACGCTCTGGTGCTGGAGGAGGCTATACCTGCTTCTGTATAAATTAAACATAAGTGAGTCAGTTGCAAAGAAAAAAAAACCCAAGTTATTTTTCCTACCTCCAAATCATTGTACAGCATGAATGTGGAAGAAACTGAATGCTTGCAGGCATTTGCAGAGGACTGGGGACTAACCCTTACAAACCAGCTGTCCCCATAATTTTCAATTCCAAGTAGCTCTGAATGTCCAAATATGTTGTGGGCATGACAATCACTGATGCTTTGGAGTCAATGTACTTTACATAACATAGGAATGGACTTTGTTTTGGCCCCTCTTACTAGTGTTAGAGTAGGCTCAGAAATATATAGAGATACATGAACAGATACATTTTCTGGTATTATAACTTTGATTTGCATTATTCAATCCTTCTATTTGGAACTCTGACGAATGTACCACAGGCATTTCTTGAAACAATGCTATCTGAAAATACCAACCTGTCTGCAGACTTCACAGTGTGTTTTTCCGTTTTTCCCATGTTATTTTCAGATTTTCCCAGCATCATTATGAACCAGCATCATAGTGAATATTCATTCTAGACCGTATTCTTGCCTTAATACACAATTCTTGAGAACTTTGCTGCATCTTAGCAAAAAAAAGAAGAGAGGGCATTAGTCAGAGCAATCTTCCAATCAGCCACCCTCAACAGCCAGTGCCTGGACCCTTGTCCATTTTGATATATGCAACAAAGTCCAAAATGAAACTTATTGCTGTGAACTCTGGTGAGATTTACAAAGTAGACACAAGCTCTGCAGTGAACCCTACTTCTGAAGCAAGGCTTCTCTCCAGAACATCCCCAGTCCTGTGGATGCTCAGGCCTGGGTCTGAGCTATCCATGTTCAACACATCCATCCATCTTATAGAAGGATCCTCAAGCATCCTTTGGCTCATGTCTGCTTTAAACCTCATGTTAACATCATAGAGGAGAAATATAAATTTAAACTGACACAGACTTGCTTGTCTCTTCCTTTGTGTTTAAACACAGATGGTTGCTTTTGTTGTGCCGCCGCATTTCAGCCAATGCAAGCAGCAAAGTACTTAACTGGAATATATATCCCTTCTTGTCTCAAAACATTCACAGTTTTTTTGTAGGTGAAATATCATTCTTAAGAACATACACAGTGTTCTCATGCATCTTGAGCTAATCCATTAGTCCTCATAATTTATTGTTAACTGCTTGGTTGTAGGAGCCATGACAGCTTTGAGTAAAGCATTTAAGCAGACATCTGCTTTGTATAAATTATAGGAACCTTGGTCACACAAGTTTTCAGAGAGGCAAAGGTCTTTTATCAGCATCTGCAGCTTTTGGGATTGTGATTCCTTTTTACTGTAGGAGGCTTTCGATCTTGGAAACAGTAAAACTACCTGCAGATTTGTTATTTACATTTGTATTTGGTGTTGTGTTAATGGCTCCAAGGCAGGAGGAATGCAATTGACACGGGTGCCGGGAGCTGGAAAACACTTCGCTAGTCTCAGATCAGGTCCTTGGAGGCTAAAATCCTGGTTAAGTATAACAAGTGGATTGTCTTAATCTGACTGCTGTAGTACTTCATGTCTAGTCACTTAGGCATATTTCTGTAAATACTTACTAACTTGAATCAATTATTCCAATGTCTCCCTTTGTCTCCTACCATCAGAAATGTCACGGTGTCATAAAATAAGTGGTCAAAACAACAGCATTAGGGAAACGATACCTTGCACACACTGAGCAAGATTTATGTTAACACAAAAGACCTTGGAAGATGGCTTCTCATATGCGAAGAGGAATGTTTCACATTTTTGCTCATTGCCCCTCAAAAAGAAAACCTTATATCAGGAAAGGTTGCAAAACCAACATTAGTTTGTATATTTCACTGTCACAAAGGTCGTTCTCTCCTCTCTTGATCACCCCTTCTGGCTTATGTCTGGCTATGAGACATCTGATAGGATAGCAGGACTTTTACTGGTGGTACACAGTTGACCAAAGGTCTGATGTGCATATGATCTTGTTACCTTCTCACTTGTGTTACTTATATTAATTTGGCTCATTCATGAAGCTTTATGCATTGTACATCTCCTAACTAAAACCAAAGTCTGACAGAGAAAACTAATTGAAACACAGTACTCTGCATCTCACTTCGGCACCATTGTTCTGTGCCAGTGCCACACAGTTCAAAGTTAATAGAGAGCCGTGTCGGCGATGCTGCTCACCAAGGTGAAATGCAACACAATGGTGGACAAGCCTGATGAGTGGTTTTCCTCTACAGGAGTAGCTTGGAGACATGACTTTACTCTCTTTAGTACCTCTGGATGCACAATGGCATAGCTATGAAGGTGATGGAATCATATCAAATCTACCCGAGTGCAGGGCTTTGGTTTAATTTTTTTTTATATCAATGGCTGGTCTCAGCTCTAATTAACCTACTCCCCTATCAGTCCATTCCCTCCCCACATGCTGTCTTTTCCCCTTCCTCTCTGTGATCTCCATTTCACTGCAGAGATGGCCTGGCAAAGAGATATTATTCTATTTAGAAGCTGAGCACCTCACTAGGGGTGACAGGCCTGTTTTTAGGTCATTTATCTAATTGCTCTTTGCAGATAAGAATTAATTAGCCCGATTATTTTTCTTAGTTTTTGGATGGGTTCCCCACCTGGAGAGAAGAAATTCCTCTATGTCAGTGATTAATTGCTGAGCCAGAAGCTTTCTGCCTTGCATTTCTAATAAATGCCGACTGGTTCTTTAGGTCGCGTTAGGAACCAGGCAGACTGTGGTTAAAATGCACAGGATAATAAAGTATTTGTACAAACAAGATCACTGCCATTAGATTTTGATTAAATATTTTAATGTATCTGGAGGCTGAGGGACTGTGGGAATCAAAAGGTTTAAGGTCTCCTATTTCCAGCACTTTCTGCTGAGAGCCACCCCATAGCCCTTTGATCTAAAGCAGATGAACCTCATGGCAATGCCTCAGTTCAGGATTTGGCACAGCTGGTTTTTCTCATCCTGGTCTGAGTGCTCAGAGGGTCGTGACTGTGCAGTCAGCTCAGCTCGACGATAACATTTTGTGAACTACAATGGAGCAGGCTGAGCTGAAGGAGGAAAGGTTAGGATTTGTGTGTGAAATTGTGGCAGGTTTATATCCAATTGAGTTTAATGCAGTAGAAATACCCCTTTCCCCTTCCTCCTTTCCCCTCTTTCCTTTCCACTCTTTCCTTTTCTCTTTCCCTTTCATTTTCCCTTTCACTTCCCTTTTTATTTTCTTCACATTTCTCTTTGTTTGCTTTTTTCCCAAGCATTCAGCCCAAAGTAAAAGGTGGTTTTCTGCAGGATCTATTAAATAAAAGTACAGTGGTCTCGATTCACAAGCTGGTCAGCTTAGGACAAGCCTCTCTTCCAGGACTATGCAGTAAGTCAGACAGTATGATCTCTTATGCCCTTAAAACCTGATTTCTGCCCTAGAAAGTTCATGGAAGAAAATTGGAGTCTTGCCATTTATTTCACTGTGCTTGTGAACTGCTTGAAGCCCCTGATGTCCCAACAGGAGAAATTAATTGCTGGTGTTAGAGCTGATCACAAAAGACATTGGAGCTGCCTGCTTTACAGTGATCACTACCACCTCAGAGAGGTAAGGCTGAAAAGGCAGAGGAATGAGATCCTGTGTCATCTCCTGGTCTGACTCCCTCTGCCCCACAGCTGAGAGATGTTAAGAGGGCAGTATGGGGGCATCTGGCACTGAATGCCTTTGCTGCATCTGTTCTCTAGAAGAAAATAAATCTTCCTCATCCTGAAATACACAATCTTTAGATTGGAGAGAAGTAAATTAGAGTCTCTCTGTTAACTTCCACTGTTAGTGGGCAGAGTTATTTTACTGAGGGGTTTGTTTGCTTTTTAGTGGAAAGGGGAGAAAAATGAGAAAAGATGAAAATGACAATTTTTCTCCTGGCAAGTGGGCTGAAGACAGAAGAGGAGAACCGATATTTCTCTGATGTATAGGAACAATATTGCATTGTGAAAAGCAACTTTCCATGGAGCTTTGATTCTTACTCAACCACAGTATTTTGAGAATACCATTCCCAACTGTGATTTAAAGACAGAAAAATCTAGTGCTACACTGATGGGTAGTCAAAAATCAATGCTTAAAAATTGCTCCTACCTTCAACTTTGATCTATGGGATATTATTTTGGCTTTGAGTATCAAGTAAAGCTCGTGTATCAGATCTAGGTGATATTTCTCACTACCTACAAAATGATCAAAATTCTTTCACATTTTCTTTCGTTAAATTGAGATTTCATTCTGGTCATCATTGCTGCTAAATCCGAATACTCACACGAGACAGGGCACCTAGTTATTTTCTTCACTGGAACCCAAAGGGGAATCAGATACTTGGATTCAGTGGGAGTGGAGCTGCTAAATACTGTTTCTGATATGAGCTACTGGACCTTGTTTTAACTAATATATTACATAATAATTTGGGAATAAAAACAATATCTCACCAGATGTCCTGGGTTTGTAGCAGTCATTTTCCTCCTTCTTAGTAGCCGGTGCAGTGCCGTGCTTTTGACTTTCAGCCTTGGAACAATGCTGATAACACCGATGTTTTCAGTTGCTGCTCAGTAATGTTTACTCTGATCAAGGGCTTTCTGAGCCTTATGATCTGCCAGGGAGGAGGGGATGCCGGGAGGAAGCAGGGACAGGACACCTGACCCAAACTGACCAAAGAGGTATTCCATACCACAGCACGTCATGCCCA
>JANRGW010049143.1:2766-66793 GCA_024733675.1 Psilopsiagon aymara
TCCCATCCCTCCAGGAGGAGAGGGAAGAAAAAGGGGGAAGTGAGTGAACAAACTGCGTGGCTGATTTATGGCTTAAATCACGACAACAGTCTAGATGTAGTTTTGAAACAAACATGAAGTTTTCAAACAGTAGTCTCATCAGGGATCCCAGTTCTAAACAGTCTGGAGTGTACCCACTTAATTACATGAAAACCTGGCATGGTGCTCTGGGGAAGAATTAAAAAATGCTAAACCTGCATCCTATAATGAAGTGGAATATTTAATCAAGTCAAAAGCTTCATTGCACCCTATAGCAAGCCAAGTTAAATCTAAGCTGTTCAATATTTTATTAGTGTTGATGTTCATTCTAACCATATATCAGATCATGATAGCAACAACAGAAGGGTTTCTTTCACTTTTGGAGTGTAGGACAATGATATGTAATTTTCCTTGACACTTAAGATGGTTACTATGGAAAGCGGCCTCAAGGAGAGCTGTGCTTGGGAGATGAAGTGGCCCAGGCTAAAATGTGTTAAAATGGTCTAGGTGACGTACAGGAAAAAACAAATCTATAAGTGTGTACCATTCTTTACTCTTTTTATACTGCTGGGTGCCATTAAATACTTCAATATAAAAAAAAATGAGGAAATTGTAGTAATTCAGTGACACAGATTATTTTTACTCAAGTCCAAGGACATATCCAAAGAACCGAAAAAAATAAAAGGAAACCATGTTTTCTTCAAAGCTAGCTCATATAACCAAAAGTGTGAAGCAAGTTGGGGTTTTTTTTTAACTACTTTTAGTACTTTTTCAGTGCTTTGCAAGAAAACTTGTGACAGAAAACAAGCTTGTGCTCTAGTTTGGGTCAGTGCATGCCTTTATTGTCTCTAAAATATTTGTTAGGTGGTTTTTGGACTTTAGAGAACTTCTAGGACATTGCTTAGGGATTAATGCATGGGTATAAGTGCCATAAAGTTGAACAATGGCTGTCATCTTCCTAAAATGTTTATTTTAAAATGCACTAAGCTCAGGTTGAAATATTTCTAGACTCTAATGATCATTCCAAACATGTCATTGTCTTTAGCAGCTTATTACAGGTAGGCTTTAAAATCGAAAATTAACAGCTCCTCTGTAAAAAGTAGAACTTACTTTACTCAGCTTGCAAGAGGCCTGTGTACTGATAGTTTTCCAGGGACTTTCACAGTTTTCATGCCACTGAACCCAAGTAAAAAATGCTCTAGAAATGCCAGTTAACTGAAAGTACAAGCTATAGATAAGTGAAAACAGTGCAAACCTCAGTTGCAGCTGGAATTTTACTCTATTTCCTGATTCCTGTTCCCACTTGAGCACAGCACTGGGTTGGGGCCAAGAATTAAGGCAGGATTTATTCTCGTGTCCACAGTCATTTAATTTACTACAGCAGAGTTCAGCTTGCCTTCTGAAGAAGCACGTCAATAATGTTTTATTATCATCCTCTCACTTGATGCCTGTTGAAACCGCCTTCTCCTTCCAAAGCTCTGCAGTAATGAAGATTCCAACGTTGCTATTTAGCTATGTGTAGCCTTCTTGAACTTAAAATGACCTCTTGTTTATTATGCTGTTCAGAATAAGAGCAAATACACAGTGGGCAAAAAGACTAATTGCCTCATTTTGGTAGTTATGAATACCACATTAAATAGCCCCCCTGACTTTTCTCTTTTCATGATGAATTGTTCCAGTTAGTGCTACCCCTGAGGCATGTCCACATGAAAAGTGGGGCTGAGTTCCCTGACTCCAATATTGTTGGAATTTTCAGTCCAAATGATATCTAAGTATAGAGTTGGTGTATCTCCCATTTCTAAAACTTTAAAGTTCAGAACCTTAACTTTGTAACTTTTGGCTCTTCTGTAATTTTATATTTGTTAATTTAATAATTTGAAAATTATATTGCTAAGTTGCTTTTTGTTGCCTTTGGTATTTGATTTCTTCATTGTTTTGTTGTTGGTTCTTTTCTTCTGTACAGTTTAAATGACTGCATAAAACAAAACTGTTGCAGAGAATACATGTAGTGACAGCCCCAGCATTTGTATCAGTGCAGGCTGACTTTACCAGGTATTACACAAGTTACTGTAATTGTATTTAAGTGATATACTTTTTATGTTTATTTACTCCTTCATAGTCTGAAAAATTATTTCTCTTTCTAGGCAGGTTATATTGTTAGGGTATTGTGTTTAAGCCATCTAAAGTACTTGTGTGTGCTTTTGAATAGAACTGTGTAATACATGTTTATAAATAAAAGTAATGTATTTCTGGAAGCTTAGATAAACAGTTTAGCTCTTCGGTGAACAACTAAAACTTGTTTTCTGCATGCGGTGTATTTTGTTTCCTATTGTGTAACTTCACTGAAAAGTAAGCACCTTTACACCCAAATCATTTATTTCACAGTTAAGTCTGCAGGTGCAGCCTGCTGAAGAGCATAAATTGACAAAAAAAACCCACCTTTTCTTGATTATGCTATGAAATACATAGGACTTTTTAATATGTAGGTCATGATAAGTAATTAAGTTGATTTTTAACAATCGTATGTTGTGATAGGACAGCAATAAACTTAGCAGCTCTGAAAGTATGTCTGTTTCTGACTATAAGTGTGTACTTCATGTAGGCATCTTCTGAGTCTGTGATCTGATTTCCTTATATTTGTTTAATTTTATCTATTTTATTTGTGACTGAATTTGCATTTTTCCCAGGCTTTGTAGTTCATGTAGGCATTAGATAGTTGTCGGGTTGGTACATTCCTTTTTAAGAGTTTTTTCTCTGCCCATGAAAACAATTGACGCTTAACACTGCTGTAGGTCATTGCGAGTCGTGTGTGCTCATTTATGCAGAGAAAAGAAGTTCCTGATAAGCAGGTTTGTATCTTTTATGAGCAGACATGGTGTTGGCTGGAATGGGAGTTTCCTGCAAAGTGTCATTTTGATCTATGATTCCTCAATGTAATGAGAGCAGAGAATAAAGCCACAAGAAACAAACTAATGAAAACAAAACCCAGCTGTAATAAGAGACCAGTAAGAACAGGATTTAGATAACTCCAGCTTCAAAAAGCTGACAGTTTAATTAAAATTCTTATTGGGAACACTAGGTAATATAGCTTTGTGTTTAATAGGAATATTTTGCAAAACAAGTGTGTGTCTGTATTTCAGTATATAAACTAATTGGTTCCTGGCTAACAGAATGACTGAGATGAGGCATTTGTGCCACCATCCTGCAGTGTTTGGTGTCTTGCCATGCTAGGAGTGCAATAAGATGGCGGTCTAATTTTGTGTGACCAGTCTTACAAAATTGAGCTATTTCAATGTTTTGTTAAGATTTTTGGGTACTACTGAAACAAGGCTGAAGCAATGCATACTTGTGGTGAAGTCTAGAGCTGTATGTCATGACAGGAAGAAAAAAAATTAAGACTAAACTTAGTGGGTTTAGTCTTACTGACACAAATCAAAGATGTGCATATTTGTCTTAAATGCTTTTCACAAAAATGGGCTGAATGTCATATAGAATTCATTTGGAATGTATAATGAGAACCTTTTTTATAAGAATATTGATAGTTTCCCTTCAAACCTCATAGACAGTTGTTTCCAAGCTTATCTTTGCAAAGGTCGTGCAAAGCCTAGTGTATGTCTTGCTTATCTCTTGCATGTTGTAGTGCTTCAGAATACTGCATGACAATCATCTATTTTACAGCACCATGAATTAATCCAGCTTTACAGCTAGCTGAAAGAACAGAGGCAAAGCGATTTGCTCAAGGTCATCCAGAAGATTATTGGCAGAGCTAAGATTAAAACTTACTTTTTAAATCCTAAAAGATAGGAATTTGTAACAGGGCCTGAGAGGGGGGTGAAATGGGGTGGTGGTGGTGTCTCTTACTGGTTTGAGCAAATTTAGACACTTTTTCTTGTAAGCTTGCTTCTGTCCACAGAGTACCATGTACAAATACAAGAAAAGAAACATAATTTTTCTTCTCTTTTGGCTTTCCTCTTTAATTTGTGGTACTGAAGATTAAGTGTTAGGGACAAATTCTTCAAATCTTCCTTTCTTACGCCCCTGATAGGTAGGTTCCCTTGGAATTTAGATTGGATATGAGGAAGAAATTCTTTACTGTAAGGGTGGTGAGGCACTGGGATGGGTTGCCCAGGAAAGATGTGAATGCTCCATCCCTGGCAGTGTTCAAGGCCAGGTTGGACAGAGCCTTGGGTGGCATGGTTTAGTGGGAGGTGTCCCTGCCCATGGCAGGGGGGTTGGAACGTGATGATCTTAAGGTCCTTTCTAACCCTAACTATTCTATGATTCTATGAATTTCTGTTTGCATAAATGGGGGGTGCAAAAACTTGAGTCTGACTGAAAAGACATATTGATGTATGCTTTATTTTTAACCTTCATATAAATTGCCAGTGTAAGAAGGTTAGAGAATGCAGAAATTTTAGGGTTTTAAGAAATGTCTGTCTGTATTTCTGCTTTGAAAACTTTAGCTGATTTTCTGTCAAATGTAGTTTGATTCTGCTAGTGAACTGCTTCTAAACAAAATCTGAGTAGTCCTAAGAAGATCCAAAACCTGGAAAGGGATATATACCACTAGTAAGATGATTGTTCTTGTTGTGCTGCAAGGCTTAAATACCAGTGATTCTTCGCATGGTTACTATAGTGTGTTGGTTTCTATTTGTACTGTAAAATATATTGAAGGATCGGGAAGCTAAATGCAGAGAGAGACTTAATTAGCACTTGTTACCCCAGTTTCTTCTGAACAGGCCTAAAGCAGTCTATTGGCTGGTTCAGAGTTCAAGCAGAACTCCTGATAAATGGAAACATAAAAGCTAAAAGAATGAGATTGTTGCACAGTTAACTGCGCCAAACATCACATAGTCTATACAATATATATCTCTATGGAAACACTGCAAAACAACAGTACTTGGCCTATTTTGTTTTAAAATTTTACAGTGCTTATCTCATGCTAAAGACACGTTTAAGGTTCCAGCTTTAAAACTTTTAGTAATAAATACTTCTTGAGCAAGCCTTGATATCCCATTTAAAAGCTTTTGAAAACAGACTCCTTTTCAACCTCTAGTGTTTATTCTAGTTACCTTCTCCATAATGCATCTTTGCTTTTTCTTGCCAAAAGAGCCCTCAAGCACAGGCGCTTCATCATGATTCTGAAAGCAGAGTTCCAATTTTGGTATGTTGTGTTTCTAAAGGAACTCCTTGGGTGTATTCCTGCTGTGCCACGCCTCAGGATTTCCCCTCTTAGGTAAACCAGAGGCAACCTAAATAATTCAGATATTAGCCAGAAATCAAAGGACCAGTTGATATCTCTTGCTGTTCAGAAAAAAACAGCTTTGTGAACTTTTTGACATTATGCATCTGTTTCTAGTAGTAGCCTTACGAAGTAGCTTGTGATTATTATGGCATGCTGGATCCAGAGTTCAACCAGATATTAAGATGTCTATTTATTCATGAAATTTGTAGATCTCAGTCGCCTTAAGGTTATGCAGTAATTCAGGAAGCTGAAAGAATAAATATTTTTGTGCAAGTAAAAAAGGGGCTGCATGGAATGTCTGTCAATTTCTTGAATTTACTGTGATCAAATACTTACGACTTTTCACAGCATAGAATAGAATCATAGAGTAGTTAGGGTTGGAAAGGACCTTAAGATCATCTAGTTCCAACCACCGTGCCATGGGCAGGGACACCTCCCACTAAATGAACTCCAGGAGAAGCTATTCATCTTCAGACTCATCTTTTGGTTATAATTTTGTGTGTATTAGTTCACAAATATAATGGGATCAGCAAGGCTTGATGATGCCAATAACTTCCCAGGGATTCCACAGTAACAATCTAATTAAAGGGGAGGTGATTTGAGGATTTGGCATGCAGATACTGGAATGCAGATTGAGCTGAATCTGTGAGTTTTTCAACAATGTACTATTGCAAGTTGCTGGACTTGAGTGAAGTGCTTATTACAGCACATCTGGCACTGCATGCCCACTTGTTATTCTTCCTACAACTCACTAAAATGGCAGCTTGAGATAGCTGTGCTGTCCAGTGGGCTGAGGATGATGACAGAACAGTGTGTCTGTAATTTGGGAGGGACATTCTGGCTATGTTCTGAAAGTTCTTGATGAGCCACAACAAATTGAGAAGTGTTATACAAATCACCAAGTCTCTTAAATATTTATTGCATTTGTGACATTTAACCGTGGGTGATAATGGGTATGTAATTGTTGAACTTCAAAAGTTCAAGCCCCAGTAAAAAGCAGTCTGGAACACACCGTATTGCCGGAGCTAATGCATCCTCTTGAACCTTGCTTGCAGTTAATATGGCAGAACTTCTCAGGTGCCAAGCTTGAATGAACCAGGCTGTAGCTTTTCAGCTGCCTATGATCTGTAGAAATGGTTTTGTAGCAGAGCGATTGTTTCCTGAGGCTTGGAAACAAAATCAGACTTAGAAGCCAACAATAAAGCCTGAATCTCAAATTCTTTAGACATACCTGTTGTCACATTCCTAGTTGGAACAAAAAACTTGTTAGGCTTAGAAAAATTTTGGTCAAAAGGTAAGAAAATAAATCTACTAAAATATTCAACTGCCTCAGGAGCAGCATTTATGTATAGTATGCTTTTGTAATATTTACTTAATTTATGTACTCATTTACAAGTCTTCTTTCCCCACCTGTTGAAGACAAACACAGCCTCTGTCATCTAAGTCTGTGTGTACATTTACAACTTTTACTGTGTTCTTCCAAAATGTGATGGAGATCTTGACAAAGAGGAAAGAAGAAAATGTTGAAAACTACTGAAAAAAAGAGGGTTCTTAAATCAGGGACCTGTCAATAGCATCATGCAAACCAAATTCAACAGCTAATTTACTGGTGACAGAAATATAATCCGTATAACATGCATCTTGTATAATCTGTCATTGGTGTTTAAGGGGGAGAGCAAGGCAGCATCTAATAAAATGTAGAAGAAAAACAAGTTTGTAAGGTGAGTGACAGAATGCTCATTACCTCAATTGTTTCCTGTGGTGTTCCTCCCTTTTCAGGCAGGAACCTGAAGAGTTTAGTTCTTATGAAGTACAGAATTATTACTTTAAAGGATTTTTTTTTTCCTCCTTTTTGTTGTCAAAGCTTAAAATTGTCTCAGTTCAAAATTAATCAGAGAAGAAACAGAAGATTTTGACTTCATCCCTGCCCAAAGATAGCACAGTGAAAAGAGGACAATAGGTGTTTTGGAGATGAAAGATGAGTTAATTTAAAATCACCATGAATCTTTCCTGATCACATCCAGACTAGGTATTAGGTACTTAGAGGTGTATAAAAGAGGTTAGTGTCTTCTGCAATCTGTGCCAGATGAGAGGAAATCCAAATGCTATGAAAGGCAACTGTAAATTGCGGTATATTATTATAAAGTTATTTTTGAGTTGTGCCTGGAAATTCAAAACAGGAGTGAGAAAAGCTTAGGGCAGAGAAAAAAAATACTTGAATCAAAATGTAAGAGAGATTGACTTAAGTTCCTACTGTATTTTTCTTTTGCTTTTGTAAATGTCATATGATGATAGTGATGTCAAAGTCCTAAAGAAGCTGTTGTACAGAGCAACATTCCCATCTGTTGTATAGCACAAGCTGTCATACTCTTATCACACTAATCCTAGCGTCGGTCAGAGGTCTTGAAAATCAAGGTATTGACTTCAGGGCATTGACTGTAGCCAAGAATAAGATGGATGTAAAAGTATCTGCTGTAGCTCTCTTTTTGACTAGCACACTTCCTATTCCTCTGCGATTTGGGGTTTTTGCTCTCTCTAGGTTTTTGGATGAGTGGGAGAAGGCAGCATGCATTAGCCTTACAGTGCTACTTACGGTAGATAGGAAAGAATTTGAGACTGTTAATATCATGTCTGAGGGACGACAGGAGTCCTCCAGATAAGTGCCTCTTAACAGCGTAAAAGAAGCTTCTTTACGCAATTGCACAAAAAGAATATTCTAAGAAATATAAATCTGGTGTAAAATCCTTCTTGCTGTGACAGGCATTATTTTCTGTAAAAAAGTTTCTATTTATTACATCTTGGCATTTGGGAGTTCAGAGGTACTGTTGTACATTACAGGCAATGTGATATTTATGTGATGTGCTAAATGCATTTATCCACAGGCAGTTTTCTATTAGATTAAGAGATACTGTTGATTTTAAAATGTAAAAATGTTGTGTTTGCAGAATAGGTAATGGAGCAAAAAACTTACCACCTCTGGCTTTTTGTTTATTTATACTGTAATCTTGTGATAATATTCTTTCAAAGCAAAAGGCTAGCTCCCTTGCTAATTGAGTTTGTGGCTTTTGCCAACAACATATAATGAAGACAGCATATTGTCTTTAAGCAGTTCTTAAAGACATGGAAACTCAGAACTTGCTTAGCAGTTTTTAAAGCTAATACTTCTATTTAAGTGCTCTTTTAAATTTTAAGTACTTCAAACACTAAAATATTTAAGCTTGAATAAGCAATTCCAACTTTAATCACTTTTACTTGAAATACAAGAATGACACTGTAGTACTGTGTTTCAGGAAAGTTATGGATGTACACATTCCCTCATGTGGTTTTATTTCAGATGAGCTTACTGCTCTAGATTTTCACAGTGTCTGTTTTTCTACCACCATAGTCTGTTTTTCTGGAGGCTCTTTTAATGCACATTCCTGTAAAAGCACCACTTTTGAACTGGTTTCATACCCAGCTCATTGGCCATTATTAAATGGTCACGTATTTATCAGCATGGAATTTAAATTCCTCAGTGAGTTTTGGGGCTGTCCTATTACAAAAGAAGGCAGTAGCCACTCCAGAGCCAGAAATCCAAATAGTTGCTTGAGGAGCAGAGGAAAAAAGTAGCATGTACAGTGCAACTGTCACTGCTTGAAACCTTTCCAATAGAACATTTTCTCACAAGAAAACAGTTTTGCCAAAACAGTGACTTTCCACAAGTTTATACCAACTTCAGTACAATGTAGTTGTGAAAGAGAAATCAGAATGAGTCATTTCAATAAATGTTAAAACATTTCTGAAAGACAACTTCTGGGGGCTTCTAAGTCTGCTAATTATTATTCTGTGTATTTTAAAATATAATACTGAAATAAAATGTTTCTCAAAACGCCTGACATGTACCTGTTAGCTTTATAGGAAAAGCTAAGCGGAAAATTTAGAGGAAAATTGCAATGAAAATAGGTTTCACAGTGGAAATTTTTGGTGGTACTTATCAGGGCTAAAAAACACAATAACTCACACACTCAAACAGGCTCCTCGTGTGTTCATGCTATTTTTGAGTGAAATTCGCATCTTGGGTGTATACAAGGGCAAAGGTATCAGAAAATAAAAAGTCAAGGAGAAAGAGATAAGTGACATATTGCTAAACAGAATAAAGTTGAAAGGAAAAAGCTAGAATAAGGCTAGAGTGAAGAGATGCAAGGGTGGCTGGATCAACCAGTGATGGGAGATAAAGAGCACTCAGCAAATCCGTCTGACACCAGTGTCAGAAAGCCATCGCTTTTCCTGTCTTTAGCCTTATCTCCATTTGGAAGGCTTTCTCACTTCTAAACCTGAAGTCTGACCATCTTATCATGGTGTTTAATACAATGTACTCAAGTACTTACTATTTTAAAATCACTGAACCCAGAACTAATACTTAAGCCATATATTATTTTTTTTTTTTTTTAAAGTCTCTGCAAAACATCTTGTTCTTGACCTAATAAAAAGGATGAGCTCATATCTCGCTGTGTCATCAGGTTAAACCTTTAAACATAGATTGCCAGGTTTGTCACAGTCATTGCTAGTGAACATTTAGTGTGTCTGGAGTGAATTAAGTGCATGCAATAATAAGATACTAAGCACTGTGAAGGAAGGCCCAGCTAGGTGAAGTCAGAACACCCCTGTGCTCTTTTCAGGTACAACTGCCAAAGTTCTCTGTCTGTACTTGCTGTAATCCTTGCCATTACTGCAGTGCTAATCAGGCCAGCAAGGGAATATCTCTCAGGTGGCCAAGAACGCTAGGCAACAAAATGGCTCTAATGCTTGCAGGTTTACTTTAAATCTGAGTTTAGTTGTATATTGTAGAGGAGAATATGCATTGATCCTGATTCATCAAGATGAGTTCTTCAGATTAGGCTTCCTCAGATTTGAGGAATCTAACCATAGCCTAGAAAAATACTAGTAAAAATCCTTTTCATTTCAGCTATTTTATTTTCTGTGAAACTCTTTGTTTATTATATATAAAATAATTTGAAAAGCAAAGACAGGGAATGTTACGTGAAAATGCTGCCAATTTGCTACTGTTAGTATTTGCTGTATGCATCAGTTGAATTTCCAGTTCTTTATGTTCCTAAGGTGTACTTTGGATAAAAATAATATGTATGTATTTCCCTCATATTCAGCTGAAATGAGATCAGAATTGAAGCAGAATTGCTTCTGACTGGAAAAGCACACTCTACTAATGGAAGTAATGCGTCTAATTTTATCATTGGCAGTTGATTCAGCTTAACTATGGCTGCCTAAAAAGAACAATCTCCAGTTCAAGACTTTCAGGAGAAAAGCGCACCTGAGTGATCCTCTTTAGACAAAATCATCACCAAGAAAAAAAAAAAATATTTTAAATATTTATTTTATTTTATTTTATTTTTTTTCTGAATAGCCAATATTGAAGTTAAGTGGTGATTTGGTTTTCAGTCGACAGATGGTCACATATCAAGAACTGTCATTTGAGTCTATTTAAACTGTTGGGAACTGTTTATTTTTCAGTTCTTATGTTTAATTCCTTGTACATCATCAGGGAATGATGAAGTGGTGGTCAGTGATAGCTGGTCTGCTGGGATTCAGGTCAGCAGCTGCTTCTGATTGGGGTCGGGGAAGAATAATGTGGAAAGTCCATGTGAGCAAATCACAAGATCTTCCAGGTGAAGCTTAGCTGACCTTTCCTGGGAAAAGTGAAATTTTGTCAAGGAAGATTTGATTCATTCATGAAATCATGTTTCTACTCCCATCTTAAATCCCATTAAGCTTTAAAATTCAAAAGGACCCAGTATGGGAAATGCAGATAGTTAAATTTCTTATGGAGATTTGGAATTGGAGGGAATAAACTATCCCTTGGTTTGGCATCATTTGCAATGTTCACAAGACCTTTCTCCAAAGGGCTGGCTACTGAGAGTTTTGGAAAGCAGTTGCCTCAATATTCATAATGTTCAGGAGATTAAAAAACAAATGAAAATAATAATATCCCTGAGAGAGCTAAGGAGGCAAAGCCGAGTAAGTTGTAAAAGGCTTGCCTCATGATTGCTCTAATTTTGTAGAAAGTGCTAAAGCTAATACAAAAGCTGTCTTGTATTCCAATTTACATAAAGTGGTTTAGTACCAGACAGTTATAATTTCTCCCCCTAGAGGATAGTAATCTTGCAACAAAAAAAAAGATATAATGGGTTGAAATAGTGGTACTAAGCTGGAAAAAAAAAAAAAAAAAAAAAAAAAAAAAAACAAACAACCAAAAAAACCTCACAACTAAATAATCCACTTTTGTTATAAGCATAAAAAGAGGAGAAATAAATGTTGGAGTAATTGTGCTCATATGAAAAATACAGCCACTAGTCTTACAGATTTCCTTGCTTTCCAACCAGTGAGAAGTCCAAGAGACATGTTATATTGGCTATAGTTTGTTTCCTCTGAACAAGTAGTCAGAGCTCTTCAAAAAGGAAGTTACTACCCTGATTGAAAAGTTAAAAGAGATGGTCTTTGTAATGTGTACATAAAGGTCTATTCTTTCCAGTCAGTCTGTGTGAATTTTACTAAAGAGATGACATCCTTGCTTTCATGTGATTATCTCTAAGAAGCCAGAGAAGTTGTGACTGTGCACTTCTGGCTTTTGCAAACATATCTCAACAATATGTCCTACTAGAATGGGTCTTCCAGGCTAAGAACATGTGTTTGTAGCATCCAAACTGTATGTCAGTGCCAACCCAGGAAATACCTCTGACTGCCCCAGGTGATGCTTGGGGAATGCAATTTCTCAATTTTTCCTATACCTCCTTAGGAAAGTATGCTGTCACAAAAGCCACCTAGAAATCTTACAGTATCCCTTTAGAACATAAGTATCCCTTGTATTTGTGTGATGTCCATGGACAGAAGTCTATGAAGAAATAAGCATTTTTTTTTTGTCTGATTATGCTGCTTAGAACCAATGGCATCCATTTTTAATCATCAGAAAAGGCAGTTACTCGTTAGCTTGTAAAACCCTGCCAGTTTATCACTATTGTTTAAGTTTCTCTTGAGATGCTGTAGGACTACTAAGCAAAACTATACAGTGATAAGTGAATTCTCAAGAACTGATATGGTTTAGTGCATTAAAACTGTCTTCTTTGAATTCTAAACTGAGGAGATAAACATTAAGGCCAAATTATAATACAAGTCCTGGTTTTTAGTCTGACTCAATTGGATAAATGTATGCAGGTTATTCTTTGTTTGTGCTTTCTGTCATACCATGTGACTGAGTTGTCACTATGGTGTTACACTACCTATCAGCCAACTAAGACATTCTCTGCTCATTCTTTATTATACTTCCAGTTAACTGTGATTTCATTTGATTTTAGTCCATAGTATAGATTTGAGAAAGGTTACTGAACTGACCTGGTAACTTGCACTTTCTGACTAAGAGACAATTCCTAACAATTCTCAGGTAGGAATACTTCTACTTTGTAAGAAAACACATGTGCATTGAAGTCAGTGACTGACATGGAATGGAAACGTCCTGTCATAACTGAGGCAGAGGCAGGCAAACCTTTCTTCCTAACATAATAGCCAGAAAGAGGAGAAAAGCAGTTTTCAGCTTCTCTTTGGCTTGATGAGGAATTTGTACATTTTCCTTAATCTCTCCAAAAATCAGCCTATTCCTGATGTACTTCTTAAGGAGATTTATGAGCAGTTCCTAAGGGCAGGCATTCTGCACTTGCATTGGTTGCGTAGGTTGCTGCCTCCAAACCTTCCTCCTCCCTGAAGCACCCACTCTTCTAAGATTAGTGGTAAAATGTGCTCCTGATCTGTCAGTAAGCCATTTTATGGCTCTTGGGTAGCGATAAGAGCCCAGGGGATTGTTGTTGGGCTTAAGAACCTCAGTGCAATTTCAAATTCTGGTCTGCAACCTGAGATTCTAGCGTCTCAGTTGGGGAACTCAGATTTTCAGTGCAGAACCATGTATGAGCATTTTAACTTCTACAATAGGAGAGGCCCAGGTTTGCTTGTTTATTAAGATTTTTGTGCTTCAGTGCAGGAAAAAGGTGATCATTCTTGGGTTTGAATTGTTCTTCTACTTTTCAGAATGTTAAGGCCCTTTCTCTGTTTTACACAGCAAACATTTCATGTTTCAGAAATCAGTAATAAAGCAGTATCTTTAAATTTTTCTTAATGTTTCAAGGCTACAAAGAGAACAAAGTAGCAAAGATCCAACTCTTTTATGGCTCCTGGTTTTTCTTCACTGTTGCATTGTAAAGCAAAGCTACATTTATTCTGGTTTAGAGCAATACATTTTATGGTGGTTATGTGATAGATGACTTCAGGCATCACAATACATTTTCCTTTCCTGAGGTTTTCTTATGTGTGTGTGTGTGCCTGTACTTAAAGAGAAAGTGGAATTGTCTAAGGCATTAAAAAAGGAAGCTAAAGGATGGGTGGAGAACAGTTCTGTATTGAAATTAAAGTGAGAGAATGCAACAAAAGAAATGGTAAGTACATACTAGAATTTACATTCTGGTTTAACAGTAAAGCACCCAAATGAGGAAAATCTAGCCTCAGACTCTTTAGCTCTCTAGGTAAACATATGCAAACTGCCATTTAAAAGATTCAGTTGTCTTGTGTTGACAGTATAATCTGTTCTTTAATTGACAATCACAGTTACACTTAAAAAACCCGTTTGAATACACTTACCTCTCTTCAAATTTATCACTGGCATAGAAGTTATCAAAACAATAGAAATAGTTATATTTAGTACTTCAAGTCTAATTATTTCTACAGATTTAAATTGCTTTGTCTAACTGGAAGAAGCAGTGTTTTCTGGTTTGGTCAGCTGGGATTTTTTTTTATCCCTGAGCAGTCCTCAATATCCTCCTAACAGTAGATTTTTATCACATTGCTTTGTAAGCAGAATCAAAACATGGCAACACAGAACCCTGAAAGTTTTGTAACAAACTGAGATGCGTTTTCTTATGAAGCTTTCTCGTTTTGAATATTTATAATTTCTTGCAAGGAGGATATTCTAGTGTGTTTTTATTATACTCTATGGATTAATGTTTTCTATCTAGGAAAACATAAGCAGAAGGATCAGGATGTAGACCAGACTAATCTTAGGCCTCAAGAGTCCTGGAATTATCAGAGATGGGGAGTTATAATGCTGTATGGGTTTGTTGTAGATACCACTTTTCAGCTGTGCTTGTAACTAAACAACTAAACTAAAGGCTCACGTACATAGTACAGAACACTGAATTTTTGTTTATTGAGAAAGGGTCAAAAGTAATCTTGACTCAGAATTAAAGTTGGTGTCCTTCATATGTTAAAGGACAGGCAAATGGAACTGTTGCACTCTGATTTGAGTATTGATCCAAATGCATAATGAAATCTAAATGATCACTCATTAAAAAAGTAGCTATATATGGCTTTATTTCTAAGGCAGTTGTTACTTCGGTTGTACATTCTTGGAAAAAAGTTGTATCAATGGCAGATGAGGTTTGACAATACTGAAGAACCTATTAACTGTTCACCATAATGACTATTTTGCTGCTTTTGTACTGATTTTGCAGTTTGAATTAGTGTTTACTTGTTTCCACTGTCCTGATTGTTAGTTTACAGATAAATGGCGACTTCCTATACTCGCTTTCAACAGGCTAGTTAAGGCTGAATGGGTATAACAATTAAAAATTGAAAAAGTGGCTTCAGTGGCTAATGTGTAGGAACACATTTTTTGTGACTTCCATAAAAATCAAAAGATTGAGCTAAATTATTTATTTTACTTCTAAATTTGCAGTTGCAAGTTCACTGCTTAGTGTGTAGAGGAAGATGATAGTCTTTTACATGTAATGGTGTTTCATTAACTTCCCTATTTATTCAAATTATGCTTTTACTGTTACAGAATGTCTGTGTTTGTGTTTATACTTTATAGTCTTATGTTTACTTAAGAGAATAACTTGAAAAAATTCCACAGAAGTAGCAACACTGAAACCTAGCACTTTCTCCAGTGAGAAGGTGCTTAGTAAATGCCATTTAATCAAAGCCATTCAGGCTGTTAGGGGGAGAAGCCACACTTTGATGATAATTGCACTGGAATAAAGGATATGCTACTGTTTCTTGCCTGGTATGTAATTAGAGAGTCAGTGTTCGTGATTTCAGTAGCCTTAATGGGTGGGTCAATGTCTGCAAGTGGCTAAGGCCTCTGGAAGAATATTTTAGTTAATATAACTATAAAACCTCTTCCATTAGCTGTGACAGCAGAAAACTGACTTGGTGAAGTATTCTGCCTGTTGTGTGGAGAAGGGCTTTTTTGGTAGCATCATCCATAGGCTTCAGGGTGGAGGAAAAATGTATTAATTAAAGGTATTAATTAATCAGTAATGTGCAATCTTTACTACTTCTTATCCAGTACTCAATTTCCTATTCGTACCTAGCATTCCAAGACTTGCATGGGCTGTTCTTGTAATTTTAAGAAGAAACCTTGAATCATGGAACAGTTTGGGTTGGAAAGGACCTTTAAAGGTCAACTAGTGCAGCCCCAAGACACCACATGGATTCATCTGTCTTTAGCATGCAGAGTTTGAACTGACTCCTCAGGCTAATGAAAGTGTTAGAGGATGCTGAGATTGCTGAATCAAGATTAACTGAGTTAAAATGTGCTAGTTTTAAACCATACAGCATAGCCTTAATGCATAGGCACAAGGTCAATTATTACATTTTTTAACTAACATGAGGAAGTCTGGACACTGCTGATGGATTTTAGGCCAGTGACTGGGATATAAAGCAGAAGCTTAAACACAGTACACTCGGGCTGCCTGCTCTTGAGTTACTGCGTCAAGGTTTCCAAACTTTTACCCTCCAGGACGCCCAGATCTCCAGTTTTCTTCATAGCAGAGCTTCTGAAGTCCGACAGTCTGAACCCCTCTGCATGAGGTGTGTGTCAAAACATTTTAATGACAATTTGTGCAGGAAGGAAATGAGCTTTGGGAACCCTACTACCTGGCTTTAGAATTGTGTTTCCAATTTGTGGGAGCAATGTGTCCATGGTAATTTCAGGTCAAGCTGCTACAATTCCATAAATTGTCTTCTCGTCTCTGTTCCTGCTGCTCAAGGGTGTCTTTTCTTCAATCAGCAAGAGGGTTAAAGCAATGTATTCTCTATAAGGACTTAAGAATTTTACCTCTGCTAGAGCAAGACAAGCAAAGATCATGTTGCATAATAAAATTGTTATAAATTTAGTAATGTAATATATCTTGCAAGTCTTCCATCTCATTCATAAGGAGGGGTAAATCTGGATATATTAATTGTTATTTCTAATTAATTGACAACACTTAGAAATAAATTCCAAGCTATGAATTTTGGCTGAACTACTCATTTGGAGTGTCAAGCTTTTCCCTTGATTTGTTACTGAGTTCAAAAGGTCTTTGTCTTAAATTTTGGCTTGCTGAGTCTTTGTAAAGAGAAGTTTAAAAGTGCATTTCTTAGCATGTTTCAAAAGAAATACCACCCTTGCAGCTTCAAGTTTCATAAATGTTTTCAGACAAGCATCTATTAGAAAATATTTAAATAGACATTACAAATATAAGTAGAGAAATAATTAATTTTCAATAATTTATCATGAAGGCATTTGCAGATCTCTTCTTTCGTTACTCCATTATTTGTTCTTTTTCCACTGGAAGAGACTAAAATTTTCCTTTCCAGCTACTTGCTGCTGTTATGTCTTGAAATGACCTGTTCCCCATACAGAACCCACAATCAATGCAAATATACTTTGATTTTTTCACAAAGCAATTACCCATAAATACCAGAGTTCATTGCCAGGTTAGTACAGGTTGTACTGCTGATTTAAAATTGGAGGACTCACTTGTAAACACTTCTTTTTGCATTATCATTTAGTAGTTGAATGATGTGATGCTCCATTATCAGTTTATTTCCAAACACAGTTAAATGCTTGTCTCCATCACCTGAACACAAGAATCCCTTTTCCAGTTTTTTGTGTGCACAGAACTTCCTTTGAAGTGTTTTGGGTTGTGAGGTCTCTCAAAAAGAATGGAATTTTTTCCTACTTTTTGGTGAACTTGACTTAAATCCAGAAATGCCGGTAAGCATGCTATAAATAACAAATTGCACTGGGGCCTGTTTTGGGCTGGGCTCTAAAGTCACTACAAAAGCTGAATTTGGGAAAAGCTAACTGTGATCCAACTATGCCTAATCTGTATTTGACAGCTACTCTTTATCCTTTTGGATGCACAGATTCAAACAAAAACAAAATAAGGAAGTGCTCATAGTGAAAACAAGGTCTTCCTTGTCAACCTACCGGTCTTCCACCAAGGATACAAATAAATGTGTATTTTAAAGAATAAGGGGCTCCTATTTTTTTTTTCTCCCCCAAAAAAACTTTTAGGAGAGTTTTTAAAAGAAATTTGGACAATGTCAGTTTTTGAGGAGATAAACTGCAGCTCACTGAACTCCAAGCACTACACTGTGGAGACATTATTGGCTGCATAGGAAAAGGAATAAGAAAACCATTTTCTTGTCTTAGTGGAGGATCGTGGTTTTTTAAAGTGAAAAGTTGCCTTGTTTCTGTCAGCCTTCAGCTTCTCTGAGACAGAATAATAAGCTAATTCCAAGGCTGCTCTTCATCACAGATTTGCTATTCACAGATTTGCATCTATTTCATGATGGATTTTCTCCTGTGATATTTGCAATCTATGAGTTGCTTTATGAATTACTTTAAATTCTTATGCTGTAGATAACATTCCACCTGTATTTTGGGGGGAAGGATATCTTCTCCAGAGCAAGCTCATATTCAGCACTTATTAATTCCAAGCTTTTTCACAGACAAGAAACAAAAAAGAGGTTTTCCTCTTTGAAATCCCTTTTTTATTGTTTCAGAGTTGTAAAGGAACTGATTCTGCCACTTTATGAATGAAATACAGGTTAGTCTACTAAAGCAATATCAAACCTGATAAACATGGGATAAATGAGTTCCGGGGAACTCAATGTAAAGTTTTGATCTAGCAATTTTTTTTTTTTTTTTATTTTTTACCTCAGAATTATGAGGAAGTCAAAAGAATGTTTTTATTCCTGCATCAGCTTCAACTTAATAATTTTTTTAAGCTGTTTACTTACAGCAAATTTCCTGATTCTTGTGTCAACACTTAAAAAGTTGTTATTAATGCTTTATTCTGGATTCCAGCACAGTCAGCACATGGTGCTTAACCATTTTGTATTTATTTGGCTAGACTTTGAAATGTGATGTAGTAGATCATTCCTACGGACTTGGTGAGGCTAGCAAGTGGCCATTTACTCACTTTTATTTACCCCTAAACTTGTCTGTTTGGTATTGCAGGCCTGGCAGTGAACATAGCTAAAAGCTATATTGCCCAGATAAGGAGCAACTTGGTTTAATATTTGCCCATGACTCCTCTGCTGCAAGTAACTCCCTTAATTTTAAGGAAAAGTTTCTCTCCTTGATCTCACTCCTGTTGCACTTTGGAGACCTTTTCTAACGAATATATCTCCCAGGATGTAGACGTCACTTAGATGCTGATGAGAGGTTTTCCTGTGGTTCAGATTCATATGAAAACTTGTAATTGGGGTTTGGTCCCAAAGGCGTTAGCATTCCTAATGCTTGACACTGGAAGGAGTCTGGCTTTCTTTTCCTTTTTAGAAATGCTATTTCCATCATATATAGACTTTTTTCCCTCTTCCTTTCCAAATTTTGGGGCCTTCTTGAAAGGAGACTTGATTATAAAGGATCAGAGAGACAAATACTGTGTGACTTCTCGAATGATAGAAGAAACAACAGGAGACAGAGCTGACCCAACAAATCTAAGCCCCCTAGTTCTCTGACGGTGTCCCCACACATCTATAGAAGAAAGGCAGCTTTTTTCTCTGGCTGTTAAACTTCCTCAGTTTTGAGATGGAAGCAGTTTTCTTCATTTTGTCCCACCTCCTCTCAAGCGTGATGAAATTTTCCATCTGCCCTCACCTCAACGTTCCATTGCCTTATTTATTCCAACAGTGATTTTTGAACTGTACTGAAGCGCCACTTTACATTTATTACCTCAAGGAATGGGAAAACTTTTCAAGTTGCTTAGTGCCTGTGTATTATCAAGCCTTAGTGTATCCATATTCCTACTGTCTGGTACTAAAGACCATCATATTGTACTGTACAGATGTTTAGAGCCTCACATTGCAGTAATGATGAGATTTCTTCTTTGACTGCATAGTGCTACTCTGCCAGTTTAAATATGTTTTTTTTGTGCACATTTTGCTTCTGTGTATTGAACTCTTTTCTGCATAAAGGAGAAAATGAGGAAATTAAACCTCACTCTGTATCTGTAAAATTCTTCCATGATTCTGTTTTCTCTTCTCATTCAGAGGTGCCAAATCATGCTTTAGTTTAACTGTTGCATGCAAGGAGATGAATGTAAATAAATGTATGGTGAGTTTGTTGTCTTTTACCAAGTGAGGAAAAAAAAAGGCTGAAGTCTCTGAAGTTAGCTCATGGATGACAGTCATATAAATGAATTATAACTTCAAATTCAGTTCCGTATTTTCTGAAATTAGGTTATTATTACTTGAAATGTTGGGTTGTTGTTAGAATTAGGTATGGTTAATACATAAGGCTGAGTTTTATAGCCGCTTATAAATCAATATCAGCATTCAACATCCATAATAATTCAGGCAAAATGGCCAATCCAGCCTAAGGATCTTATAGGATGACTGGGGTATTTTATCCTGAATGAGTTCAGCATAAAAATACTGCCTCCTCAGTAGTTCCGCTGCCTCCTGCTACTTTGAAGAGTCAGAGCAAGGGATTATTTAAAGGCAGATCATTTTCCCAGTGGGTCTCCAAGTCAGTGGCAAAGTCACAACCAAACATAGAGCTGAAAGCGCACTGATCTTTTCTGAAGAAACTATTTAGTGCTAATATGACCTGTGTCTAGAGTACTTTTCTTCCCTGTTTGTGTGATTATGAGAAGTTCAAAGGTAATTTCATGAACTTGCATCCAAATGACTGAGCATTATTATGTGTTCAACCACCCTCTGTGATTTAGCATGGCAGTCAGTTTAAGAACATTCTATATTGAAAAATGTTTAAACATTTCCTTTATTCAGCTCTTCCAAGTCTTTTACACTTATGCAAGAATAAGACTTTAATAAAAAAAACTTTAGTGTTTTATTAAAAACAAGTGCAAATTTGTGCTATTGTCCTAATAAATGCTTTACAGTAAGCTAATACTGTAGCTAACCTTCAGCTAACCTTCTACTATGCACATTAAAATAAATTTTAGAGGAAAACTTCTTTAGCAATGGTGGTATCATAGTGCTCTGCAAATTAAATTGCTGCATTACCTGAAGGAGCAATACTTACTTAGAGGGCATGTTTCTCATAGACATTTTTCTAAGTAATATTGCATCATTTGCCTTGTAAAAACAATAGCTGCAAAAGCATCACATCAGTGCCAAATCACAGGCAAGTTGTCATTAATGGCATGATACTGATTTAGATTACATTAATTCCAGGGTTTTTTTGCTTTTCATGCGCACATATTATCTGGTGGTCTAAGCATAATCCTGGAAGTCGTTATTTTCTGCTATAACTCACATTACTGTCAACAGCATATTGGACAGCTGATTCTCTGCATTATTGTGGTGACTAATAGTAAAGACTAATAAATGTTTTCTGTTTTGTAAAATGAAGATACTTTCTCATACTCCCTTAACCGAGACCTACTATTTGGGCTTTTAGAAGTGACAAACTGATCAAGTTTTGACCTTATGTTTCAAGACTGTGGTAGTGGTGATTGTGTGGAGGGAATAGAGAAGGGGCAAGAAAGTGGAATCCTGGTATTTTCACTGGAGGAAGCCCCATTTATAATGATGTGGCACACACCTTGTACAGATGGAAAAATGAATGAATGCATGAGGTTTAATCTAAAATGTCAGAGCTTTGTCAAAATAAGTTCTGAACATATACTAGTTAGTTGGCTTTTGATAGGTAAAATATCAAAAATTTTGATTTTATCAAAAGGTATTGCTTATGCAGGTGTTATACAGAACAGAATCCAATTTACTGGCTTCCCACACACACTCACATATATAATGAGCTTTGAGCACTTTTCAGATCAGGTAGTGTAATTGCCTATCCATTGAGGTTTGCATGAACTTAGCAATTGATTCAACGTTAAACAAAAGGTAATGCATGAAGAGAGAAGAAATTAAAATTTTATTAGGTTCAGCAGCATCAATCCTGATATATTTTCTACTTTATCTTTCTTTCAACCTGAATTAAACAGTGCTGGTTTTCTTGACTAATTTTATTATTTTATAACTGGCTTCAATAATTTATATAAACTTCAGATGTTCAGGATTTTTTGCAAATGCTGACCCATGACTGGTCAATTTAAATTGCAAAAAGATCAGATCTACCACCTATAATTCATATAATGAAATGCCTCATAAAATCTGAAAAATAATGCACTGAAAAGTACAGAGGGAATAGAACCTTATTCAGCTGCTGAAAATGGAATATAATGTTACAGTATTTTTCTGCATAAGAGCAGTAACAAACACCTTTCCACTCAATAAATTGACTTCATTTTAAAGAACATTCAACTTGTTTCATTTTCTGAATGTATTATATGCATAAACACTGAACTGGGGCCAACCTGGATAAATAATGTGGTGCCTGTTCTGATTTTTTCTGTAAAATAATCTCTGCTAGGCTCGTATTTCCATATCTGAGTGCCAGTGACAGTAAATAGTGATTGGGACTAAAGTCAAAAATATGTTGTGGGAAAACAAAGTCTCCCAAAACTGATTCATGGCGTTTCCAGAATAACAGTAACATTTGTTTTATTAATGTCATTACACTTGAGTGGCTTTTTAGAACATGTCAGACCCGTCTTAAACTGTTGATTTTCTAGCTTGAACTAAAACTGTGTTTTAGTATATTTAAAAAATGTTTCTAAAAAAGGTGGTTTGTTTTTTTTTGGCAAAAAATGTTCTGGAATTTTACTAAATTATAACTTGAGAGAATGTTGCAGGTTTTAATAATGCATTATATGTATTAAACACCATCTCCACTTATAGCCAGGATTCACTGGGGCTCTTCTGAATTGATGCCAGTTTAATTGAGATCAGTTGGGGTTTCTGTTGCTCCCCTGGGATAATTGCAGTTAAATGTAAGCACATTTGTTGTGATGTGATGCCCTGCAGTTCCTACAACCTAATCCAAACCCACACCAATCCACAAAATATTGGATCATGGAATGATTTCATATATGTGTATATATGTTCTAAGGTTGTGGATTGTGGATTAGAATTACAGATGGGGTTTTTTTAGTGTGAAACATAGGGAGGTACCAACAACCTTTTTCTGTTTGCATAGATCTTGATCTGACAAAGCACATAAGTCCCATATTGATCAGCAGGATTTAAGTGTGTGTTATGCATTCTGCTGAGCTGCAGCCAGAATTTTGAGAGCTCAGTGGAAGTGGGACAAAGCTGTCTTTTGTAAGCTATTAAATAGGAAATTTGTGTGAGGAAATGTCTTTCACATTTCTTCAATACTTAGAATTATTTACATTTCAAAGTAAAACGGGTTGCTCCTCTGTACATGAAATGGGATTGTTTTGCTTTGCTTTAGGATTGAACCAGACTATCATGTAGCTCTGGAGTCTTGGACAAAGGCTGAAGCTCAAGTGGCAAAAGTATAAATGACACGTTAAAGTGGCGTGTCATAAAATCTATGATAGGTTTAAAAATGGATCCATGTTAAGAAAAAAAAGTGAAAGGGTAATTGACAAAATGACATTACTGTAATAGCAGCCACCATAGAGCTGATAGGGATAGCTAGTGGAATGATTGCATATAATTTCAGCAGAAAGCGCTCCCTAACTAAACCTACTGATTAAAATATACTTTCTACAGCTTCAAAGTTATAGGATTAAGAAAAATTAAATACTGCTAATAATGTTTAAAACCCAACTTCCAAACAGGACATCTGATATCACCATGAAAGTCCTTTTATAAATACCAGTGTTGCAGTAATTCCCTTTCTGTCTGTGAAGTGTGTGGTATAGTGTTAAATGAGCAGCCTCACGTGTTACTTTTGCACCTTCCCACACCATTTTTTTACATGACATGTACCATTGACATGTAGCTGTGCTTTGGCTGTGTAAACCCTTCCCAGGGCTAGAATCAGTGCAGATATAATTGGCATCCTTGATCCTTGGAATCAGTAATTTGTAGTTGCAGACAAACATATTGCAACAGCTGTGAAGTTGCCATTAATTTCTGATTAGACCATCTGAAATGAGTTTGATGGTCTTGATTCAGTTGCCTAAGGCTTATGTCCACCCATCACCATACATATTAGCTCACATGGTCTGCCCCTGACATACTCATGAACAGGCAAGCTAGCTGTAAATATTTGCGTGAACAGTAACCTCTGGCAGTTGATTTTCTTCCTGGGCAAATAGTGGCTTTCTTTTGCAAATAAAAATTAAGGTTGCTTGGTTTGGGTTTGGCTTTGGCTTTCTATGACTGTTCTGATGAAAATGAGGTATCTTCTCTTTTTTTGAGAAAGACAGAAATCTGGGTACTCTGTAGCTCGGTAGTCTGGATCTTCTGTTCATATACAGAATATGGTCCAATGTGGAGTCAAATTTGTCTTCTTAAATCTGACATTATTAGCTGGTTTGGACAGATATTCCATTGGGATGTTGAAGTATTTGAGAAATATACATTTTTGAAAAGTTGTTGATCTTCATGAATTTAAGGTCTAATGGAAGAAAAGAATGGAAAGGTGTAGCAGCCTTGTTGTTAAACCTCTGTTTAATGTGGACTGAGAAGAGACAGGTAACACATAATAAATAAGTTGCTTTCAGTATTGTATTTGTTAACATAAGCAGAGAAATGGTTTCTGCAGCTGCAAGAGCTGTACCTTTCCATGCGTTGAGTGCATGAGTTGAAAAAGGTCATTTCATTTATAGTGATGTATACACAATATCACATTAAACGCTGGAGCTGGAAAACACAAATTACAAACAATGAATCTGCTAGAGCCTGTGTGTTTAATGGTTATGGTAGTATATGAATTGTCTTTGAGGAGTTGAACCTGGTTTGAATTCACTGTTGTTTTCCCATAAATAATCTCTCTGGACTAAGAAGGCAGTTGTTTATTGCTGGAAACTTTATTTAGATATCACATAGGTTCTTGTAATTAGAAAAACAAAACACAGAAAACTTGAATCCTGTCCAGCTGCTTCTCAGTAGTAGCTTCTGCATCTGTGGTCATCAGACTCTTTACTGGATAATTTGAAGACACAAAGTAAACCACTTGCTCAGCTAGCCTTTTATATATATATGCTTCCTAAAGTTTTGTTCTGAAATTGTCCTTTAAAGCAGCACAGATGTCCGTGCTGTTTGCCAAGTTAGTAAATTCTGCCCATGTGTAAAATAAGTACTGGGGACAATGCATGCTTTGTGTATAAATGGGTCAGTATGTGAGAAAGAAGGCACAGCAAAGCATTAGTATCTCAAAAGTCTGAGGGGGAGGGATATCAGCAGTTAAGTCTTTGACATAAACAGCTTCTTCTTATTCTGACTTCTAGACCAATTGGAAAGATATAGTCCATTGTAAAGATGGTGGATAGATAATGTTAGTTTGATCATCATAGAAGTATGTAAGTAATAAGAGAAACAGCAAAGAAAATGTTGGCTTTCTACTGACCAAAAAAAAAAAAACCTACAAAAAGATAGCGTCACAGACTGATACAAATAAACCTTCTTGTTTATGCATTTTTGCATTGCATCATCCTTCACCAAGGAAGTGACTTACAATGAGAGTGTTAATCCAGATGATGCCAGAATACCTCTACCTAAAGCAGGCGAAGAACGGACTATGGAATGTTTATGCAGTTTAGAAATCCTGAAGACAGGCATGGCAGAGCTCTTATTTGAGGTAGCTATAGTCATTGCTGACTGTCTGAACTGATTATTTGGAATGGACGAGGTGCTAGAAACACTAGAAAAGGGGATATTACTCAGAGGGCTTGCGGAAATAAAGGGTAACTCAGCCTCACTTCGGTTCCCAGGAAGGTACGGAGAAGGTTACCAAAAAATTGTGAAAGTAGAAAAGAAAACAGATGTAAGAACCAACATAGATTTGTCAAAAACAAATTTCAAAACAACCTATTTTGTTTCCTTGATGGAGGAAACACTTGTGGCTACAGGAAAAACAGTAGATATCCTGTCCTGATTTCAACAAGGTTCTTTAAGCTCTCTTGAGTGGTACTTTCCAACAAAGTCAAGAAGTATTTCATCTTTGATTCAAGGAATTTGGTGCTCTCTTGCAGCCTTTTTTCCCTTCCCCAGTAGTCTTGCAGGTGGGAATCAGTGTTCTAATCCTCATCAGCACTGGAACACTTCTTTTCTTAGTGGTGAACAAGGAACACTGTTTCTCCACAGGTGTCATAAGGTCTCTGTCTTTGCAGCCCAATCATGGGAATATTCAGACAGAAATAGGGCCACAACAGGGATCTCCACCATGGAAAAATACAACATCGAGCAATAAAACAGCCAATGGAAGAGGCAGAAACATGTCTGAGAGGATGTGACTGCACTGGAAATTGAAGAACCTAATTCAGGCTTTCTCTACAAGAGCACTTTGAAGGTACCTTTCACTGTTCTAATAATTTTAAAAGGGTTTGAGTTGTTAAGCTTTAAAACTCGCTGCAAGAATAACGTGAGAGGTAAATTTTTTCATAGTTAAATCCATGGACTTGCTCGCTGATTTTTATTTTTATTTTCATTATCTGTGTACCCAGGAGCTCCTGAGAGCTATTGAAGACAATGATGTGTGTTGCGACAGATTTCTGACTGATGTTGAACTGTGACTTTAGAGCTGGCTAGTGCAAGTGCAGTTAATACACTGTATTTGTAGGTATACAGCTATAGAAGCCTTCCAGTACCTAAATGGGCCAACAAGAAACCTGGACAGGGGCTTTTTACAAGGACATGTAGTGACGTGACAAGGAATAATGGCTTTATACTCAGAGAAGGCAGATTTAGATTAGATATAAGAAAGAAACTCCTTACTGGGTGGGTAGTAAGCCATTGGAGCAGGTTGCCTGGTGAAGCTGTGGCTGCCCCATCCCTGGCAGTGTTCAAGGCCAGGTTGGACAGGGCTTGGAGCAACCTGCCCTAGTGGAAGGTGTCCCTGCCCATGGCAGGGGGTTGGAACGGGATCAGCTTTTAGCTCCTGTCCAACCCAAACCATTCTGTGATGCTATTTGAGGAATCTTATCCGTGTAAAACTTGTCATCTTGTAGTGCTGGTGTTATCCTGTGGGAATGGAAGGACTGCAGGACAACACAGCTATAAAAGAGCTGCCTCGCAATCTGTTAGTGGGGCCTGGAAAGAGGTGGTGGTTTGGCAGCGCAGAAGTACATGAAGTTGGCTGTCTCAGTGCTTAGCTGAAATGGCAGGCAGGGTTTGCAGTCTCTCAACTCCAAATTTTGACATGCTGGTGCTCTTGTCAATCCCTGCAACCTGTTTGCAGCTAAATATACATTTAAGGGTTACGAGCTGAGTAATACAATGCTCAGTCAACTCCCTGTCAGATTTCCTTCCTTTGTGTTAGATGTCTCCATCTGCTTTATCTTCCATCTAGGCCTCTCTTCCCATGTACATACAGCAGCAATGAGTACTGATAGCAGGACTAGACTAAAGGCGAGTGCTTCTTCAAAGCCATATTGATCCCAGCAGCTTTATTATTGCAGCCAGTCTGTCCATTCCACTCAGGCTGAAATGCCACCCCACTTCTCAGCTTTTCTTCCAGCCATCATCTAGTATTCCAGCATCCAAACATTTGGTGCAGTTCATAGGAGAGGGCATCACTTGATGAGAGAGGCTAAGATTTGGTTAGTGCTAGAACTTTAAAGCAGATGGCAAGAATTGTTAAGATATTTTCAATACCCTTATTATCTGCATTTAAAAATAGATCTAACCAGCTGATTGTGAGAAACAGGGCTTCCTGGGCTTTTTATGTAGACTCTAGTGTGAAGTAATTGTTTTTTGATGGGCATGATTTTCATCAATAAACCATTGAATTTCTTTGACCCAGTTCTGATGCATTTTTAAAGGCATTACAATTTCTCAGCCAATATTTACCTCAAGCTTTTTATATCTACAATTTTGGTATATTATAATGAAGTATTTATATGAGGTTAAAAGCATGTGGGGATTTTTTTTCTGGTATATCAGTTTTCAACTAGATCCACATATGAGGTACAATCTTTTAGGAAAGACAAAAGCATTGATGATTCTTCCCAAACATACTTCTTTGGCAGTAATAGTCACTGGTTGTATGTTTCAAACATTTAATGTAACTTACTGCCTTTAGACTTCTGCTATTTGCCGGAAAGGTGGTCTCCTATGTTTCATCCAAGCACTGCCTGAATTGTTTGATCTTTGGCTTATCAATTTACTACTTTGTGCCTTAATTCATCTCTCTAAGAAAAAACTATTACAAAAGTTACTGTCTATGTCTCCTACTGAGAGTAGGAGAGGGACTGCCTTCTGTTGGACAATTATGGAGCTTTTTGAGGATGTTTAGATGAAAACAATCAAGTGTTCTAACACCTGCTGGTTAAAATGTATGTCTTTTTGTTAGCTATTTTATTTTAAGCTTAAAAGGTTTTAGTAAAATTGGAGAAGTAGTGTGCTGGAACTTTTAAAAATGCAGATAATTTGTATGTGTTCTTCCTGTTCCCATCCAAGCAATATTATTCACAATGGGATTTCAATTCATGATGATATTTTGGGGCTCTTAAGTGACCAACTGCTGATATTGTCCAATCTGAGGCCACAATGGAGAGCAAAGGATGCCTCACAGAAAAGGCCTTCTAAAATAGTATTGCAACCAGCATAAGTACCAGTGCTGGACTTGGAACAAGCCTTTAAAAGCACCCCAGGGGGATGAGTGAGGAGCAGCAGGGACAAGGAATCAGGACAACAATCGCATTCCCATATAGTGGCTTGCTCTGACCTGCTGAATCATCAAACTTGAAGCAACTTTTACTCATCCTCACTCCCTTCCACTCTGTCTGCTTCCACTGTTCACAAAGAGTTTCTTGGCAGCATCCTCTTCTACCTATGTCACCATGCTAGGAAGCAGTTCAGCTGCTTGGTTGCCTTTCACACTAGATTGTCCTGGCCCTTTGCTGAAGTGACAGCCTCAGATTTCATGCAGCAAATTCTGCACACTTCTGGGTGGTATCAGTCAGCCCCCAAGCCCTACAATTAGTTATCCTCCACTGACTTGCCCTATCTGCTATATACAGGCCAGTCCTTGTGCTGTCTATTTTTGAGCAACTGTAAGAGCTGTCATCTCTTCTAGAAAGCTGCTACTACAAGGCTTTGGCATCACCATACAAAGTGACTGCTAGTTTCTGAGCTGCTTCCTTGTGAGCCCATTCACTCTGCAGATGGCAATAGCTCAAAGTCTGCCAGGCATTCACAGCTTTAAGGCTAATACTTGCGACAGCACAGTTCTCTTCAACCAGGAATGCTTTTGCAGATCTCAAAGTTGCTGCCTTCCAGCTATGTGAAGTGCTTTTACAGAAGTGTAATGGCTTGCTGCAGCACGCACACAACCATCCCAACATAGGCAGCTCTGTCCTCCCCCCAGCCATAGGTGACAATGTAATATTACCTTTTTGTGACATTTCATAAAGAGATAAAAATAACAGCATTACTTACAGATAGCAGTGATCTCTGTGCTGCCCGTGTCAGTGTCCTCAGTGAGGATGTGGAAAGCCCTGTGTGTGACAGTTACCTAGAAACAGAATTTAAAGGGAAAAGTGGCCTTTCAAGAGCTTGAGCTGAAGTGTAAACATCTGATAGACCCAGTTTCTGGCTCTTGTTTGGGGTGTGCTGCTGTCACTATCCTGAGATGCACAGATTCATTCTGTCTGTTCACATATATTGCTGTTTGCTCAGCTATCTACAATTTTTTATTATCTTTAAGGATGCAGAAACTTCCAATACAGATCTTTCCATTACATACCACTGGAGAACTACAGTGAAAGTGAAAGAAAAGCCTATGGGTTTTTGTAATTAACAGAGGTGTCTAGTTCTGCTGGTTTGTTAGGACCTGAATTCAAGGATTTTTGTTATTTTTCTTAAATGCTAATTCGACTTCAGAAAGGTTTCAGCTCCTTCATATACTGTGATAAGATAACTCCATGGGAAAATGCGTTTTTCTTTCAAACCCTAGTTGTATCAGTGCAAATTAAACTGGAATTATAGTGCACAGGTATTTTTTAGACTGAAGTCTGTGTTTCTTCTTGGTGAGTGCATGCACTTTCCTTCTAATTTTCTCCCCTCTGAGAGCTGTGTTTTCTTTCTAGGCCATTAAAGGTACCAGAGAGAGCAAGAGTACTTACTCTGTCAAACCTGTCAGACAGGCTGACACCTGCTTCTTGGTCAAATAACATGTTCTTTTTGAAGAGAAGAAAAATATAAAGGGGGGAAGAGGACATCAGCTCCTATGTGAAAATCAATCTTCCTATCTGTTGTAGAACAGAGTTTTCTTTCTAAAGAGGAAGAAAAAAGCTTTCACAACAAATACATGCTTCATTTGTGTGTTTACTCATTGGCATCAGTGTCCTTTGCACTCCTCTCTTAACACTGAATCAGATAATCAACAGACTACACCTTATTAGATGTAATGAGGACCTGTAGCTATCAGGGTACTAATGGAGTTATTGTCATTCCCATTCTGGGGAGTGATTCCAGCTTGGTACTTCCCTTATTACCTGCAGGGACCGTTTCCTGATGGGTGCAACCTCATACCCATTTTGAGAGAATAATACTTGAGAGGTGAAAGATGTGTTTCTAGCTTGCTGGAGAACAAGAGATCCTCTATGGGGTGTCCATTTCCATTTATTACCCTTGTTAAGCTCTGTTGAAGAATATGGCACCTCCTACATCAGTAATATAAGGAATCTCATGCAACAAAGTCAGTGCTCAGCATTTCTGAGCTAGGTTCTTAATATGAATAAATTGAAGCCCTACCAAGTTAGCTGGAGCTTCAGAAGTCTGCCTCTGTTCTGGAGTGTAGTCCTGTTAATATGCTGCTTAAAATAATTAGGCATCTCTTTTCCTGTCAGTTATGCTAGGGAACTTATCACTAGAAGGAGACCCTCTTTCTTGTCTGTAATCCATAAGGCTTAAGTAATATGAGAATTTAGCAGGGAAAATTTGGGAGAATGGGGAAAGGCAGAGAGATTAGTACTGACTAATTTTAGTAAAATATATTAGAAGCTTAGAGAAGCTAATCTCCTAATATGATAAATAGAGAGCAGGACTCTGAAGTTAAGCTCATGCTCTGAAATGCCTAATATAGGAACCTAGCTCTCTTCCAGGGAAGTGGAATAGTTGGGTACTTGCGGTCTGGGTCTCTCCCTTTTGCCACCTTTAAGACTGACTTACTGATTTGCTCAGGAGTTTGAAGAACTGAATAGTAATGCTGAACTGGCTGTTGAACACAGGAAAACTCATTATGTAGGTTTAACTGTCATGGGATGGACGCTCATCTATTTCTTTCCTATAGCACTACACAGCTGCTGTATCTGCCAACTGCTGTGGCTGATCCTTACCTCCCAAAGAGCAGTGCTGCAGGGTTTAGGATTGCTTGGCTGAATAAGAAATACTGGGGCTTAGCTGCTGAAAATCAGCCAAAAAAAGAAGAAAAAATAAAAAAATCTGTCCGAACACGCAATGCCATGCACTGTTTTGATGGTCAGAATGCACCTAAGAAATTCCTACCGGCTATGTTTCACTTGGTGTTTTCGGCATCTCTAAATCAAATTGTCTTTAGTTTGGATATCATCTTTTTTAGAATGTGGGTCACCAGGGTAGATGGGAAAACTGATGTCAGAAGCATGAGTTTCCTTGTAGCTGTTACATATGTAGTAAAACATATCAAACCCTGTGCCATCTAGAATTGCGTTTTCAGTCTTGATATTTACAAAAAACAAGGTAGCTCGGTCACCTGCGATACCGTGGGTGGTATGTGTTTATAATTTTACTTAGCTTTCTTCCTGCCTTTTCTATTCACCTATTATTTTGATTAAATTAATAAGGTTGATTTTTGACTGTTCATTTCTGGAAATAAGAAATTCTATAGCGCTTGAAATAGCATGTCTATGCTTGGCAGTTCTTTTAAAGGGGAGCAGAATGAAAGTGCAAACACCTCATCCCTCTCCCATTTTTGCCCAGCCGGCTTTAAAGTTTTCCTCTAAATGTAGCATCCTTCTTGTAACCTTTAGTCCACATTTTTCAAGCTGTTGTAAAATTCCAGCCTTTCAATAATCTTTGTATTAATTTCCTAACACTGAAAATAAAGTAATTACTCACATTTTTCAAAATGTGCTTCAAATTAAGAGGCTAGACTGCATCTTCTTTTACTAATTATTTCAGGAGAGCTAATCTACAACATGTGTGACCTTTTCTGAATTTGGACCCATCTGGCATTTTCAAATGGAATTGAGTATTGATCTCCGCACTGTTAATTTATTGTTTAATTAAAAAATCATAGTGCACTGATGTGATTTGATTGCACATCCTTTTCCACATCAGCCAATTAATGTGGAGAGCCATCACAAAGCTATCACTTTTTATTCTTTTTTTCTAATGGAGCTTCCCAGAAATGTAGGTCTCCTCTCACATGCTCTACTAATGGTTTGAAACACATTTTAGCATAAGTGACCTGCAGGAACTGCTGTAGAAAATAAATCCTCAGTTTATATTGTTTTGGTATGACCAAGGTTCTATGTTTCTTAGACTTGATTGATTGTTTCTGGAATTCAGCTGCACATCTTAGGTCCCCAGTACCTGGTACAAAATGTAGAGCAGTGGTTATTAAAGACCAGTCATCTGAGTCAATGGTGGGTTTGCTGTGCCACCCTTGCTTATTAAGGAGAAAAAACTGTATTTTTGACTGAGACACTACCATCCAACTTTGTACTGTCAAGTTCCCTGCCTATGAGTGAAAAATGTTAAACGCAGGCTTGCGTTGTTGTCAAGCTACCTATACTTTGTGCATCTGAAAATATGTCTTGGCAAGACTGAAGTGTGTATTCTGCAGAAAACTTATTTCCCAACTGCATTAAAAGACACTTCTTAGAAGTGAAGTCCTTATTGTTCCTGCCTTGTATTTTTATGACTGAATAGCTTAAACTGAGGTCTTATTCGAGAGTGAGGTCATCTGCCTCCTCATTCCTTACTTAATGCCTCATCTAGAATCTTCTGTGAATGAATATTTAATTCTAGGAATCCTGAGAGAGATACTTTAGCCAAGGAATTCTTTCAAATTCAGATTTTTTGAATATATTAGAGTTCTAAAATAGTCTGGTTTGACCCTGAGCACACCCGAGCATGTTATATCAAAACCAGGTACCTATTAGGTGTGTTCAAGTAGCAAATCTGATAGTGGGAACTTCAATTACAGAATAACACCTTTAAAGCAGGCATTTAATTCCAAAAGGCTGGAGAAGCGATGCAGGACTGGAGTAATCTGACATGCAGCAAAGCTTCGTTTTGTCTGGGTTGCTTTTAACTTGTCTGATGTGAGGATTCCAGAAAAGATCAAAGGGAATTGTGAGGATTGAAAGACTGAAAATCTTGCTGTGCACACCGGTTATCCGGGCAGCATTTCTGCAGAGATCTTAAAAGATGATTGCATTGTGGTTCACAAAATACTGTCAGGAGTCATGATACATGGACCAAAATCTTAACCTCAGTTGAGATTTTTAGCCCATGAGCAGTTTAACAAGAAGGTAGGCAAAATGTGTAGATCCAGCCAGGACTGGGGAAAAGGTGGGATGGATTTTTTCCTCCTCTGCCTCCTTTTTAAAGTTTTGCATAAAAGAATTGATGTTTTTCCAATGTAACATTTTTATTCTCACATTTATGAAAGTGGTAACACTTCTGTAGTCTCCATTTCTTATTCAATAGTTATTTTTGAGACAAAAACTAAGAACATTTCATAGACATATGAAATCCTGTCTGACCAGAATTCAAAGTTGGCAGTGATGCTGTGATTTATTCAAAATAGATATATTTTTAATCACCAAATATTTTTTTGCCAGAAATAATATGATTACATCTAACACAAACGCATCCAGAAATAAATTACAGTGGTATTAAAATTAATTTGGCCTAAATCTTCAAACAAAAATCATTACCAGATAATAACTCTGGCTTCGTTATTCAAGTCGTCTTTGCTTTTCGAAATCTATTGCAAAATGAGCAGCATGTCAAAACAACACGTTGCTGACAGATCATCCTTCAAGATATTACCAGACTAGGGGCTCCCATTTTATGGCAGTTTTCAAATGAAGAGTAAACTATATAATTTCAAGGAACATCATTAGAAAACCATGTATCACTCTGGAGTAGAAATGAAACCTCAGTGTTCTTTGCAGATGAAGGTATGTGTAAACATTAGCACAGTCTATATATTCAACCAACAAGAATCCAGTGATTTACCTTTGATCTTCTGAGAAGAACCTGCAGTTCTGAGTTATTTAATATCAGGACTGTAAATGGAAATGAAAAAGGAAGTGAATCTGAAGTAATCCCTTTCCATTGTATTACCCTGGGAGATTCAACTCTTAAAAAAAGAAAAAGTCAACAGATTTTTCTCTTCTGACTTTGATAAGGTTCGTTCTTCACAATTCAAGTGTCTCGGTTATGCCAAACTGTGAGAAACGTACACATGGAAAAGATTAAAAACCTACTGGTAAACCAAAGTTGTCATCTAAAGCTCACTGAAATGGATAAATGGAAGTCTTTCTTTGACATTTCTGGCCCTTAGATCAAGCTTTTGGTTTATTATTGCCGAAAGTTTCTTAAGAGTCATTTTCAGATGCAGTATAAAAGGAGGTTTTCTTTTAATAGTCCATAAAGGATAGAATGTTAGAAAGCTGCAGAATGACCAGGTAAAGTGGAAAACCAAATGATTTCTTAGCAGGTCAAAAGAAGGTCACTTGTTTTACAGTTAGAAATAAGCCCTCAATTGAGAGTGACAGTAAGACTTTTACCACTCCAGTTCAAGGAAAGTAACGGTATCAATGTAAACTGTGTTCTGAGGTGCTTTCACTACTCTTACAGCTCTGACATAAATTAGAGGAAGTGAGGAAATCGGACAGGAGAGAAACAGAGAGAAAAGCTGGTTTAAAGAAAGACAGACTGCCAGAAGCAGCAGTTATGGAGGTGCCTGTAAATGCCCAGGCTGTGTGCACAGTTGGTCAGCCAGGATTGCCAGCATATGCCAGAAGGAGATTGCAAATTCCCTGCTCCCTTGTGATTTCTCCCATGGAGAAAATAATAGACAAGAGACTTCCGGGGGAGAGTTCCTGGTTCCCTTTAGCAAATATTGTTCGTACAAGTCACCTGCTCCTCTAGACGCAGTTAGATCTGTTGTGAGCAGGGCCAGTTGAGATAACTGGTTTTAGGAGTTGCTCAGTGCACTAGCCTAATGAGGGCTATGTGTCCCCAGGTCCAGCCTGATGCTGAGCGTGTTTTCCCGCTAGACACGCTCTCAAACAATGTGCATGCATTGTTGGTCACCCTGATCAACACAAGCAGCACCACTGATGAAGATGAAAGCCTGTTAGTGGAAAATATGTACTTATGTATGATATACATCCCGTCAGTCTTTGGTCTTAGTATCTCCAGTAGCTAGCCGCTGGATCCTCTGATGGCTCCATTGCCCCATACTGACACAGAAGCACACACAGGTATGGTCGCTAGTTATTCTTAGATGAACTGTTTTCTCCAGTATCCAGCTCAGACTTAAGGCCAACCCAATACTTGGCTCTCAGGCCTCTTACATCACTTGCTGGCTTACCTAGCTTGATGCTACTAAAACCCACAAATACAACACGCGCACTTACACAATGTACATATTCTCTAGTCTCTTCGGTTGCTGGTATCTAAAGCACATGGATCTGTGTGACCCATGGTTCCATCTTCAATGGCTAACACTTAAACTTCCATATGTGCACAGATCTGAGAGCCCCTCAACCAGGAAAATAAGCAGATATGGAGCTGGACAAAAGCTGGGAGAGTTTGCTGTGGTGAAGTACATGGCATGGCCATGCTTGTATACTGACCAGACATCTGCTTGCCTGCAAGAAGCTCTGGTGCTGATTCACATGGTGAGTAACATACATGGATCACAGCCTAACTATCCTTCTTTTATAGCTCAGGGAAGGGTGTTCCCTTTGCTCTGATGAGATACTCCGGTCCTCCTGTTGTTGTTCTGCTCATTTGTGTATATGGGCAAACTCAGCAGCTCAATGCAAACGTCATTCAATTATTCTACTCCTTAGTTCTTCAGAGTTTTCATTCTGTTTCCTATAATCCTTCTCTGCCAGGAGATGAGCCTGGAGCCCCAATCCTGAATGTTTTACACACAACTTCCTATTACAGAGAATGACATCATTAAGGTGGGCATCTAGATTAGGCTGTTCCAAAAAAGGGGTTGGCATATTGTTGAACATGAAGAGTTGTTATACCAGATACTTGGATATTATTGTACATTGCTTGATTTACTGTATTTGGACTTGAATGATGTAGATGTTTCACGTGCACATTTAGAAAGCATTCAGATCGTAAAAACCCACTTTTCGTAACCAGCTGACTATGATTAATTGCAACAATGCAAGTTATTAATTAAACTGGGGAAGCAGCATAATTAGAACTAGCATTCTCAATTCACTTGAATGAATTTCAGCATTTATTCTGCAGCTATTTTAATGAAATGCTGAAATCATCTGCTTATCAATCTAGTCATTACCAAATGAGATGAAGGCAACAGTCCTAAGTATTCATAGAAATATCTTCATTAGAAAAATCATGTAATTAACCTGGAGTGTTCTCTAAATAAAGCACCTACAATGTTATATGCTTTCTTTCATAATTGCAATTTGAGAACCTTAGTTTCTCATTCTCCCTGATTATATATAAAGTAAAAATAGCATTCAGCATTATTTAAGCACTTGGTACAGAAGAATAAACTTTAGGAAAATGCTTGTGAAGTGGGCATTAACCTTTCCTATTGTGTTTGTTTTATTTGCTCCTAATAGTCATTAGCAAAGATTGCACTTTGGCAAGAATTGTTCTGGTTATGGGTCTCATCTTTGTGCTGAAGTCTGTCTGCAGCCTCTGCTCATGCTATAGTTAGTTGAAAGATTTATCAGCATTAAGGACATTTTGTGGCCTCTCTCATCTCCAGATACTTCAGCTAAAAGGTAAAAATCATCTCTGTTCTGAAACTTGCCAAGAAATGTCACACTGAACCAAAGTGTTTCTCAGCTGTCTGTTCTTAAGTGCCTTATTTTTAAGGAAACATATTTCCTTCTATATGAAAAATATAAATAGTTCATTCTAAAATAGAATTGCTGCTTTATCTGAAGTAATGTGTTTTGCATAGCATGTACTTGCTCTCTTTTCCTTTTCAGTCTGTAGGGACATAACAAAGTCCCTGCAGGGGTAATGGTGTGAAGCATTTCTGGTGCTTTAAGGCTAAAGCAATTCTTACAAGGTGAAATATAGATGCAACCTGTTCATGGATTGTCTAGCAAAAAAGAATTTCCCAGAAATACTTGTCAGGACCCTAAAGCTCTTTCATTCTGTTGTTTTCTCCTCCTTCAAGCATGTTGTATCTTTATGTTATCCATTTCCCCCTTATCTTCATGGTTTTTTTGCCTGATATGGCAGGCTCCTTGGGGCTGAGGATTCTTTCATGAGGCTTTGTTAACATGATGTGACTTGATTCTGACTGAGCCTACAGTCAAACACATAGAACAGCCAGCTATGTACTCACTTCGATTGTGTTATATATGCCCCTTTTTTTCCTTATGGAGATGAAAGAAGCAAGTGAAAAGGCATGTGCAGAAATTTCTCTTGGATCATTGTCAAGAAAAAGTTGGTAACTTCAATACACAATGATCCTGGCTTATTTTGAGGACAAGGAGATAACCTTAAATAAATGATGCTAACAAAGGACAAACAAAAAACCCACAACAAAGTTAACAAAGACTAAACAAAAAAACCTAAACCTAACACACAGCCTGAAGATATTTTCATTACCTACTGTGAGTACATGCTAACATTTAAGGGACACCTGATCTAACAGAGAAGAAAAGGTTATGTGAGAGGTATATGAATTCTGTTTATTTTTACCTTGAGATGTGAGGATAAAAGAGAATAGTATTACTTTAACACAGAGGAACATGACAAGTACACTACAGAATTTGACAACTTTTGGGTAGTCCAACAGTAAAGCACCACTATCAGTGTTACTGTGAGTTTCATTCATCAAAGGTTAGGTATGTATTTGGCTAGCAAAATCTGTAGCAACACAGTACCACTTAGATATCATTTTAACATCTCTGAACACATTGGAAATGGTAAGTCTCTGGCTTTCCCCTCCCCTTTTAATAGAGCATTATTTAATTGACTCTGCAACTAATTATTAGGGTATGAGTTAACGGTATGCTTGTCTCTAGAAGTCTTCAGAATCTTTATTACAAGAATACAAGTTAAAATATTAATCTGCTTGTTTATAAGGTGCAGCACACAAACAGTAAAATAGAGGGAGCAATGCAACATGACTTTAAACAAATCGGTGCCTAGTTGTAACAAGTACCTAAATGTCTCTACTGTATCTGTTAAATGATTGTGATCTCTGTTTAAACAAAAGATATCTTCTTTTTGATCCACCTATTCTCGTTTCAAGGAAATATTCTTAGCTCATTGAATCAGAAGCTGCTCCCTAAAAGATTATCTGGACACTGCAGCTTAATGTGATAACTTTAAGCAATGAGAATCCACTGCCTCAAGGAAATTGACTGAAAAGCACTTTTAAAACTACCTGTCATCATTAACAGGTGAAATATTAAATTTCTAGAACAGGAATTTTTATTTAATGCACCATGTTATTTCCTTTGGTTTCTTAAAGAAAAAAGATTTATGAATTCACTGTCTTTGTTCTTCTAATTTTTGATTCTATTACCTATTTTCAGTGAGGCTTGATAGAGATGTGGTGGCAACAGTGATATTTTCTGTTAACACTTCTGCAAAAATAGGCAGTTGGGCAGGGAGAAGAAAGCCAAGTGGATGTTCTTACAGTGGAAAAGATTGCAATTTCTGTTCAGCCACGTTATCAGACATCGGTGAATACACACAAGGCAGTATAGGTTTATGAAGTCTCATGAAGAAACAATTACTGTTGATAAAGAGTATGTTTATGCAGCTACAACCAACATATCTACTGCTCCTATTACTTCTATAGATTTTCTACACTATCTTGCCAAAATGGATTTCTGCTATTGCGCTACATTTTGAACTTATCTATGAAGTATTTCGGTTTCCTCGGGTTAGCCGTTTTTGGTTTTCTCTGAATTTGAAGCTGTCCTTTGCACTACTCCTATATGAAGTCAGGGAAATTTTGCTTCTGATTTTGGTTGGAAAAGAGATAGGATGGCAGTAAGAATTTACACAAGCCCAGCTTTGTCGTGTATCGGGTCTGTGTGGAGCCTTAGCCCACCAAGGGGAATTTAGGAAGACAAAGAAAGAGGTGATCAAAGAGTGGGTCCTGTTCAGATACTGCAGCTGGACAGAGAAATGGAAGTGATCTGGAGCCAGGATATAAGTTTGAATTTTCTACCACACAATTCAATGGAAGGCTTGTGAATTCAAAAGGTACTCACAGACAGTTACTGATCGTGTTGATACAGAGGCTTTGTGGAAACTGCAAAAGGTGAAGACATCTTGGGAAAACTCCTGTTTAAAGATCTCAAATCCTTGAGGATCCTTGCGTCTCAAAACCCAAAGCTCTTGAGCTTTATTGGGTGTAAGCTTTTCAAGCTGAGAAACACAGAAGTAGTTCAGAAATTTGTTTTAACCTCAGGAGAGGAGGAAAACTTCAGGTTCTAAAGCTGCCAATCTCTTTTTTTGAGTAGATCGTTTCCCAGAAACGCAGTTGTCTCTTTCCTCTTCATGTCCATAGCCAGAAAGTCTGTTACAGAGACCACACTGCCCACCTCCTCCTGATGGAGAAAACAGTATTTTGTCACTGGGTGTCTCTACAGGGATTTCTCAGTTGTCCACAGAGAACTGATCACCCAAAGAGTGGGTTTATCTCCATCCCACTGCCTGTCATTTTCTTTGGCTCCAGGACTTCTCCTGCATTGATTCTGCAAGGTTTTTCTGCCCCTCTCATACCATGCTCTGATGGCTCGGACAGTTTCCCCACTACAGATACTGAACCTGTGGAAAATGCTGCAAGCCACTGATTTGACACTGTGAAATTTGTTATGTTTAATGGGTTTCCTTCAACGGGGATTGTTGAAGATTTTTTTGTCTCTTGCTTTTCCTGCAATGTTGCTGAATTAAAATGCTGCCAGAGCAACATTTTCAAGCTGTGAGAAGCTTTTTATTTTCAGGGCTATAGATTGAGCATTCTGGGTAGCCTTAATCACACATATAAAGGTTTTAGTATCTCTTTTGTATGCTTTTTTGTTGTCAGCTGCTGCGGTGAGAACCATTTCTGAGATTCAGAATCTATGACATCAATGGGTTGAGATGAGTAACTTACATCTTTACGGAAGATGTAAAGAGACCTGAAATATAAAAAATTGGGGCATTTTATTAAATGGTGCATTAATGAGACACTACATTTTCAGCGTAGCACCTGTTTATACTGACGAAACTATAGTTCATGGATGTAGCTTTCCATATTGAATACATGGCTTATTCTTGTTACAGCCTTATTATTCCAGTGTAAATGCATCACTGCAGGTAGATTCCTTTTTATTGTAGAACAACCATCTGTGTTTTTAAAAACTTGATGAGGCTTTGAAAAGCCAAGCAGCATCAACTACTTACAATAGCCAATTTTGATAACTCTAGAATCGGAGCATTCAGAAATAATCCTCAGCAATAAGAGAAACTAGATTGTGTAATGCGACGGGAGGTTTATGTTCTGGTTGACTACATGTGTTCTCCTTAAGCACCTTTTCCCTCCACTTGCCAAATTTAGTTATTAGATGAAAGATTTTAAAACGATGCCTCAGGCTCCAGTTTGGTGGTCTGAATTATTTACTGCCTCCTCACATGCAGTCTTCCCTACATAAGTAATTGCATTAACAAATTACAGTATTAAAATGTCTGTCTAAGCAATTTGTAGGCACAGTCTGATATTTAGATGCTTAAAATGCTTCTCTGAAATCGCAGTTTATTGTGCATGCAAAATTACACTTGAAAAAGAGGAGTGTTTCTGAAAATTCAGGGTCATTTATGCGAATGCATCCAGCGGTTGTACCCAAAGTCATTTACATAATTACAGGAAAGAACTGTTCTTGAATCCACAGTAACTTCATCCAAATCTGTAATACCTGTCAACTGGAATAAGATGCATTATATAGGCTTTGCCTCTTTAAAAATATCCATGTAAGGGATGCCTCATCTTGACCTTGGCTCTTTCATGGAGGATTGAGTGTTCTCTGTAAACATTAATTTTACACCAGGCACTACTATTGTGAGGCACTCTTATTACTTTCACTTACAGAAAATACTCTAGAAACTAACACAGCTAAGAGAAATAAAGTGACCTGCCCAGGGTGATATATACAATCAGTGACAAAAGCCAGGCAAAGAAAATGGATTTTTATTTTACTTCAATTACTCCCTTGGAAAAACAGATCTTTATGTTGTATCAGTGTAGAGTATCATGTGTTCAGTACTGCAGAAAAGTGTGGGCTCTATATAACCTTTTCTATTTATGAAAGTGAAGTTAAGGATGGAGTCATTCAGCTAACTTTACTTGTCCTCAGTAAGGTGTCATCTTTAAGCTCTCTCTCTATAAGGAAATGGAAGATGGACATGCCCAGAAAGTGATTATTCCATGCTAAGAGAGTGTATAACTTGCTCCCTGGAGGCCCCTTTATTTCTTGCTGTGAGGCACTGCAGATGACTAGACACGCAACTCAGATGAGGGGAGTGAATGAGTTGAATCTTGCCCTAAATAGACATTAAAGGTCTACTCTTCGCAAAGTCAGTGGTGAAAAGTTGCTCCCAGTAAGTTAAATCAATCCAGCTTTTAAGGTAGGACTCAGTTCCACTGAGCTTTCAAACAGTTCAGTTTCAAGCCCTGTTCTGGCATACCCTCTGAGAATGCTGCAAAGCTGCCTTCGCAGATGTATGCTGCAGCAAAGCAGCTTAGTACCTCTCTCTTTTTACAAGCAAGTAAGACTATATGAATGCAGGCTCATAAGCATGTAGTGACTAAAAGACAGTGCTGGAAGATGACGCCTTAGATGAGAGTAGGAGGGTGGATGTATATGAGCTTTTCTTGTGAGCACAAACAGAGGAAAGTGCTTTGACAAATCTGAGCCCCATCTGACAGAAAAATCTCAGCTTGCAGCTCCACCTCTCTGCAAACCTGATCCCTAACGTGACTGCCTAAGGAGCATCAGTCACTGCCTGCAAGGGCAGGGGTCAGAGGATTTGCTTACTGAGGGGCATGGGTTTGGGTTCAAATGCAGAAGATGGTACACTTGAAGTTAATTATCTGTAACTAGATGGCGTGAGTAACTTAGCAAGCAGGCTTGTGTTCCTGTTGAAAAGATGTGGTCTTCCTGTGAAAGAGGCCTTAGAGTCTCTACCTTGTCATGATTTATACCCAGCCAGCAGCTTAACCCACTCAGCTGGTCACTCACTCCACCTGATGAGGTGGGAGAGAAAATTGGAAGGATAAAAATGAGAAAAGTTGTGGGTTGAGACAAAAGCAGTTTAATAGGTAAAGCAGAAGCTGCTGACAAACAGAGCAAAACATGGAATTAATTCACCACTTCCCATGGGCAGGCTGGTGTTCAGCCACCTCCAGGAGAGCCAGGCTCCATCGCACGTCACAGTGACTTGGGAATAAAAACACCATCACACCAAACACCCTCACTTCCTTCTTCCCCAAGCTTTCTATGCTGATCATGATGCTATATGGTACGGGTCAATTGGGGTCAGCTGTCCCAGGGATATCCCCCCCAACTCCCTGTGCACCCCTATCCTCCTTGCTGCTGGGATGAGAAGCAGAAAAGACCTTGTCTCCGTGTAAGCACCGCTCAGCAGTAACTAAGACATCCCTGTGTTATCAGCATTGTTTCCAGCACAACCCCAAAACACTGCCCCATGCCAGCCACTAGGAAGGAAATTAATTCCATCCCAGGCAAAACCAGCACAACTTGTATAGTGACTGGAGATGTGATGTAAGGCTGAAAGGTAGGTGTCTTTTTGCCCCTACCAGAACTAGACATGTTTGAAAGACCTCAGTGGCAGATATTTCCAACACCATTAAAATGAGCAGCAATTACAGCTGGAAGAAACAAGAACTCGTATTTTTTTGGGAAGGGGGAGGATAATTCTAAATGAAATTGTGGAGGTTTATCTTTAAATAGAACTATCTTCATACAGATCTGTGAGAAAGTGGGGGGGATAGTATAGAAAAGGGGCAGTAAAAATCTATCAAAATTTGTTTTTTCATCTGATTTAGTATACTGAACATTGACAGATGATGTTTGCAAGCATTTTTATTGAGCCTGTCACTAATGTCCATGATGTTACACGAGGTAATAGATGCAGAAAAGTTTGAGTAAAGTGCATCCCATTCTGAATGCAGCAAAACACTTCAGAAAAACACTGAGGCAGTTCAGGCAGATGCAAGAAAATTCACATTACCTGTGTGGAGGCTCACAGGAAATAGTGCAGAAGCGAGATGAAAGAGGTGAAAATTAGAAGCATGGTTTTCAGCTTTCTGGTCAGACACTTGCTATCTTTCCACTTACTTCAGTACAAGAGGGGTAGGATTTGTCTATCCCTTGCAGGTGAGAGATGCCCATATAGAAATCAGGGAAAGAAAGTGAGGACATGTTGCTGCATTTTGAGTAGAATCTCACCAATAATGACTGTGCGTGATTATAGACCTTTAGGGAAAGGGAAATGATGGACAGGTGATAGTGATCTGTGATTCCTCTTTCCAGCAAGCTTCTTTTGTACTTTACACAATTTCTCTAAGGATTTCTATGTAGAGAAATGGAGAAAAGACCAGTTCATGTCAAGTTCATACACTAATAGTCCGGACTATATTGGTATATTTGCAAGCATGATTTCTTTTTATAATTTTTTCAATATATTGAATTTTATATTTTAAATATTTAAATTCCTTAAAATTCTTTTAGGTATTTCTTATATGGTCTCTCTTTCAGCAGAAATACCAGGTTACCTGATACAGTTCATAGCTATAGCAATTTGGGGTTTTGGCATCATGAGTTTGACAACAACAGATTTAATCTGTTTCACTACAGATTCTGTTGTGAAAAGGGGGTCACAACAACTGTGAACAAAAGAGGAAAATGCAAAGAGTAATGAGTTCACCTCTGTGGTTTAAAATTCCTGACATCATTTGGGAAGAAACTAAAACTTATTACTGAAGAAAGTATTCCCATTAAAAAGCAAAACCTTGCTTTGTCTGTGAAAGTGACTCATGCTTTCTGAGCTTGTCATTGCTGTAGGAGCTGCAAGGCTGAATGAAAGAAGATGACACCACCCAAGGCACTTAAATGTTGTCTTTGTAGGCTATTGAAGCTGAGAAAGATAAGAGTGATCTCAAGAAGAAAGGGCTGAATGAAGAGCCAAGGGGCATCACTTCATTTTTCCAGCCCTGATACAGTTTTCTTCAACTGTCTCAGGCAAATCACTTCATGTCTATGTCCATTTCTCTCCCTGTAGATTTGCAATAGTACTTTTCCATCTTATTTTAGTGGTGGTTTGATTTCTGAAGATCTTAAAAATCGGAGGATAAGGCATAAAATAGTAGAAAAATATTCTAATAAATGACACTTTACCACTAAGGGTCATGATGAAGCGTTATGGCCTTAAGGGACTGTCTGAGGGAAGAACAGCACTTTATTCTTCCAAACTTAAAGAATACATTGATAAGTTTGAAACTGAAAGATACAACTCGACTGAAATACCAAGAATTTATTTATTCAAATTGCTGGGAAAATGAGATGCTTGCAGACTAGTGACTGAAAGATTAGGAAATACTGTGAAATTTAGATCCAAAGCACGTATCTCAGGAATCCTGAAATAATATGTGAGCTTGCTGAAAGTGGGTGGTGAGATCTTCATGTAATTACCTCATAGGTGGAAGACTAAATTAATTGGTTGATAATGATGTGAATTCGTGTTGAAAGGAGATATGCCCTGTAGGCGGTGTAGGATTGTCCTCTGATGAAAAATAGCCCCTTTTCAGCCTTCATGTGCTTTTAGATATCTGCAAGTCTGTGGTGTTAGTGTGGAGAAAACACTGCTGAAGGAGAAAACACTCTGGTATTTGCTTTGATTTTCTACCTTTTGCTTCTGTTTGAAGATTCACAAATTCAAGGCTTTTAAGAATGCCCCTTGAGGGGAGGGGAGCAGGAGAAATAATTTATGTTTCCAAATATGCCACTTCTGTTTCTAATATAATGCACGTGCACTGAATACTGCGCATGTGTTAACCTGCAGCCAAAATACCTTTTGACGAACTTCTGTTCAGCAAAGTTCACAAGCAGTTTTAACAAGTCTTCTGGAACTGATGGGGCTGTGAAGTTAGCCACTGTGACAGCAATTTATAAGCTGTGACTAGAACACTGTGCTGATTATATTGATTTTGAAACCTACCACCAAGGCTGCTATTCATTGATGTTCTTGTTGGCAGTGTGTCATGGAAGCTCCATCTATGTTAAAAGTGAGATGTATTAATACTAGCCTTGTCAGATTAGCCTGGACTCAAATCCAGACAGTGCAGGCTTTGAAGTTATCATTAAGAAGATGCCCTGAGTCCTGGGCAGTTTGGACTATTGTGGGAACTTTTCAGTTTGCGGGTTTTTTTTTCTGTAATCTGCATGCTTCATTTAAAATGTTTTCTGCCTGGGTCTTATATGGACTCTGCTAAATGCAGCCGTTAGAGAAGTCATAGGGTCTAATTAGTCATTTTGTTGGCTGTGAGCATCCATTTTCTCAGGTTGACAGTTGTGTAGACTCTAGGATTGTTCTTTGCCCACAGAGGGCATGCTTAGAATGTAATGGGGACAAAACATTTGGGTTGAAGTCAGCTGTGAGCATCTGGACTGTGTTAGCACAAGTGATGGCAGCTACACTTGGGTTTGCGAAGTAGGGCACTCAGCAAGGCTCTGGGCCCCATGTGCTTCCCAGAGCCCACCAGAAACTGTCAGCAAAGAGACAAAAAGGAAATGAATTGAAAAGCCTTGATGAAGCCCTTGGGGCCTGGCACACTCCCTTGCCTCCCTACAATAAGGAAAGTCTTTAACTTTTTTAATTGCTTCCATTTTTTTTCTCCTTGATGGTGACATTTCCCGCCCCCCAAGTGGCTATAATGGTAGTTCATTTATCATTTTTTCCTTTCCCAAGCCCATGTGACTTTGTTTTCCTTAATTTTATTTAATTGATTATAACTAATTGACTCTCAGCTTAGGGAATAGAGGTTTGTGAGCTTGCTGGTCTGGTCTTAATTTATTTTTAGTGAAGTCTTTTTCTTTCAGCTTAGAACTGAGGCACAAGGTTATTCCTTAAAAAGAAAAGCAAAAAAAAAAAAAAAGCAACCTCCCCCCCAAAAAAACACAAACCTCAACACCACAAAAAATAATAAAATAATAATTAAAGAAGATCAGATTTATTAACTTCTTTTTAGATCAAGAAGAAAGTTTCATTAAAGAAGAAACTACTTTCAGCACCTCAATGGGTGGGCCAATTCTAGCAAAAAAGCAGCCTGGGCTTCCCTGCATTCCCATGCTAAGGCTGGCTGAAGAGGCTGATTGAAGTTTAGAAACAAAAGGTTTAACAATGGTGGGAATGAGGGATCAGCTGAATGCAGGAGGTTCCCTACCTTGTCACTTCCACACATTCAGTTTCTGGCCTTGGAAGTCTCTTGAAGCTTACCTTAATATCCAGTGAGTCTTCTCTCTGCTTTTGATTTCACTACCCAGATGCAAGCACAATCAGATCTCCAGTTAATCAAGCTTGTGGATATCTACCTAAATAAGCATATATTTTCCTTCTTTCTGGACTCTGTGTATATTGAAATATGTGAACAAAGCACAGTAGCTTATTCCAGTGCATCATCTCCAGAGCACAACAGTTGTTTTGCTCTTTTCAAAAGGAAGGAAAACAGATTTCCTTGGCAGTGAAAATAATTCCATTTAATCTCTGCTATGTGTATAACTGTATTTGTTTATGTAAAATACTTGAAGTTCCTTGAGAGAAAATGTTGTTTACTGGATAGACGCAGTTAAAACTTAAGCACTGGCTAAATAATACTGATTCATGAGGCTTCATAATGCAGCTGCTTTCTTTCCTGATTCCTTGGGATTAACCAATCCTTATCTGTGGGGAATAGTCAGAGGTGGTGCTCTCTGCACACCAGAGCCCCTCACAGGTATCCCTGGAAGGATTATGTCATGACTGAGGGAATTGCTGGGCATGGTCTTCATGTTTTATCTGTTCCACTTCCTTGTGTGATTTCTGCTTCATTTTCCACTCTGTTTTTTGGAGGAGGACTCTGAATAGTCCCTTGGTCCTGAATAGATCTTAATCAAGATGCTGGAAAAATTGTTTACTTCTGCTATTTTAAGGTTAGTGTGTATCTACTCACTGTGACAAGAGACATTTCTCAATGGGACAGCCTCATTTCCATTAATCTGCCCTCCTCCTTACGCCTTCCTTTCTGCTGTTTTGTGATCATCACACAGGTTTCCTCGGTGAATTAAAAACAAAAGGTGCAGGAATCTGCTATACCGTGAAAACCAAAGGAATCTCCAAGAAACCTTTTGAGCCCAGAAGTTGTGCTTTACCCAAGAGCACCATCTCCTGGATGTCGTGCCTCTGTTTCTGTGTGTACTGTGGTTGAATTTCGTGAAGGGGAAGATCTCAGTGGAGAAGTGAGAGCTTGTAAGAGTGTGCCTGGTGAGGGACTCGCTGTCATTTTCCATTTAGCAAAGCAAAAGCTCTCTCTGGACTGTTTTTACTTGCTTATGCAAGTAAACTTGCTTACTTCTTGCAGGACTTCTGACCTGTTCGTCAGTGGCAGAGCTAGGGAGGGTCTTCAGAATTCCTTGCATTTCTGGCTGGCTTTGAGTACTTCTTTGCATGGTTCTGCTACTTATTGTATTCTTGCAGTGAGTTTCCTCTTCTGGACTCTTATTCAGTTTCTCTGCTCTTAATTTCATTCTTCTGGGCTGCTTTCTGTGTACTTGACCAAATAGCAAGTCCCTCTGAAACACTGAACATCAGAAGAAATTATCTTAAGGACCTCATTTTGGTCTAATATGAGATGCTATTGACTTAATATTTGGGGGAGATTTATGGATGAAATTGATGCTGGTTCATGAGGAAGCCTTATGAATCCCTTTTGAATCAATGCTGTCTTCTGCCTGTGTCACAGCAAAACCAGGCAGAAACAGTTGAGTCTTTAAATGTGAAAAAGGCCCAATTAACAACCACATTAAGACAAAATTTTAATTCATTTCAGGTCATACAGGCACTGTTCTTACAGGCACTACTTAAACTTTTTTCTGTTGTTCCATTCCAATCTGAATGATAAAGTCACAACTGAGAAGAATTTCATCCTGACAATCCTATCACTCGGCTGACATCTTAGATGCACAAGATACAGGGATCTATCAAATACATGTTCCGTGGCTTAAAAAATGAATCATTGCAATGGAATGTGCAAGACGGAGACAAGAAGGTCTCTGTGACCCCATTTTGCAGTGTTTTGCTATTTCATGAGTCACTTAAACCAGGGGAGATTTTACCTACTAGGAGAAACTTTGGAATTGCAAGGGTGATTAAGCATGGAAGAGATTTCCTTGGGGGTGGTGAAGTCCTTATCCTCAGAGGCTTTCAAGAACAGATTAGAGAAACTTCTGTCAGGAATAGTTTGTGTAGCTGAGCGTGCCTTAGGCAGGAAGATAGACTGAACGACCTTTGAGGTTCTCTTCCAGCCCTGTTTTGATGATTAATCCTCAGAGGGAGTGCATATATTCTGTGCTACATTTGATCTGAGCTAGGATGCAAGCGCATTGGTTGTTAGTGTGGAGCAAATACTCTGGCTGAACATTACTCATAAATTTCGCTTCGTGTGTCTGTACTGCAGAATGGGAAGCTGTCCTTATTTGTCTAAATGGAAGACACGTAAGGGTGAGGTGGCTGAACTCGCCAGGATGCACTCTCTTAATTGGATGGTGTTAACCTCTACTGGGGGCAGCAGAATGCCCGCTCTTCGTATTGTGATTAATCATGGTATGTTCTGCTAAACTCTCCACTACAAGTAACCTTGCTGTTTTGTTCAAAAAGTTGATCAGCTTGTATTCATGCCATTAAAATCTCAATTCATCCTGTGTTACCATTCACAATGCAGGGACTGCACATGGTAGTAGCAAGGCTAGATAAGGTCAAGTTTTAAAGGCATTTGTCTTCCTAGGTGAATCTAAAGAATTTAGCGTGGCAGGTCCTCAAGAAAGGAGTTTTGAAGTTTTTGGGCACTGTTACAAGAGCATAATATCACACAGGAAGCGATAAATTGGAGAATCCCTTTTGGAAACACTTGGAGACCTCCATTGCTGCAGTTATCACCCCCTATTTCTTCTGACTGACGCAACTGCAGAGACAGAGTTATGAGTGATCTTACCACATGAATCTCATTAGAAAATGCCCACTGAAGTATTTTCAAAGAGCCTTTTCAAAGCATGCTGCCTTCTACCAACTTCCGTCTCACTAAAAATGTATCCACTAAAGTATCTGAATAAAGTCATCATTATTTTTGTTTGCAGTTTCCTTTGGTAAACCAATATATTGCTAGAATGAGTCTAGAAGAAGCGTGCTCGAGTTTAACATGGAAAACATTGTTCAGCAGGACTGACTTTAAGTCTTGCACACAATAAGTGAGATTATATAGTCAAAAGGGATCTAAATGTTCAGGTTTACCAGATAGGATTTGTATTACGCTTTTGACAGACAGCCTTCCAGTATCTAACAGGGGCCTACAAGAAATCTGGAGAGAGACTTTTTACAAGGGCATGTAGTGATAGGACAAGGGGGAATGGCTTTATCCTGCCAGAGGGGAGACTGAGATGAGCTCTTAGGCAGAAGCTCTTCCCTGTGAGGGTGCTGAGGCGCTGGCACAGGGTGCTCCATCCCTGGCAGTGTTCAAGGCCAGGTTGGATAGGGCTTGGAGCAAGCTGCTCCAGTGGAAGGTGTCCCTGCCCATAGAACTACATGAGCTTTAACATCCCTTCCAACACAAACCAGTCTGTGATCCTGTGATTTATGCCTCATTAAAAAGATTTTCTTTCAGATTAAAGTTACAGTAACTGGTACAACCAATTTCTGGGTCTATTTTTAAGCTGCATAATGTACTGCTCAGTATCCTTTGATGATAGCACAGATTCAGATTTTATTTGAAGAACATGTCTGTGTGAATGTGCTGCAAGAGTTGCAAATCTATTATTTGCATGAGATACACGCGTTCTTTTCTTTGCTTTTTAAGCCAATTTGGTCTGCCCCTCAGCTGCAGCTCAGTAACTGCATATGGCACCATCTGGTAGCATCTCAGTTCTGATCCTAGACCTGTGTGAAAGCCACAAGCAGAGGTTTGAAATTCTGATGTTTTGGTTTATTTTACCAAGCGCTGTTTTGAGACAGTGAAACTGCAGAGTAAAGTTTTCTGAGAAACCTCCTAATACACCTCTTTAAAGTGCTTAACAGCAGCTCTGAGATCCATCCCCTAATCCACATGATATGTAAGTGTGAAAAAAATTAAGATCACTCAAATTTGCAACATTTGGGTCTAAACGTTGGGCACCCACCACTAGGAGTGTCTGGGCTTAGATCATTGGAATAGTAGCATCTGAGTTTCGTAATACTTGAAGAGATGGAGTGACTGTTATTTAAATTCGTATCTGGAACTAAGCCTTCCAAAAGCCCTAGAGACATTTTAAGATGTATTTAGTGTACATCAGACCCCTGAAGTGTTTGAAAATTGAGGTTATTTTAACCTCTTTTATTCCCTTATTTTGAAATATCTTTCCCCATCCCTGTTCATGTTGATTCAGGGTGGAAAAGATCTGGCAAAGTATGGAGTTACTAGTAAAAAAGAGACATAGCAAGGATATATGTGTGAATATCGTGTAGCCTGGAGGTCAAAGGCGATGGAGTTGTGACAGGAAGTATTTTTCTGTCTTTCGTTGACAAGCTATCTCTTCAGGCAGAATTACTGAGGACCATCAATGAATGTGTATCCTTACAGATCTGCTCTCTGTGGAGGTACAGTGAAAGGCTGAAAATCTGTGGGGTAACGACAGGAACAGCAAGTGTAAATAAGGGGCTATTTGCAGTGATTTTGTTCCATTATGAGCAGAACTGGAGGGAGACCAACCTGCCGTGCTGCCACATCACCTTAGTGAGTCAGCACAGCAGCTTCTTTCCATACACTGTCCAGAAAGGACCTTTCTAAATTTACATCTCTTTTCAAAATGTTCTCTTCAGTGTTATCTTTGAATCCGCAATTACATGGCAAGCGTACTTGTATTCCTCTTGATGAGAATGTTTACAAGACCAGCATTTGTGATGCTTTTAAATCTGAGATTACTTAGTCTTCTAATTTTAGAGCTGGCTTTTTCTCTCTCCTGTGCAAACCTGACCTTACAAAGTGTAAATTGGCCTCAGCTTCAACTTATGGAATTACAAACAAATTACAAGATTGATTTTTAAAACATAAAGGAATATTCTATTCCCCTACATTATATTTCATGCACACATACTCTTCACCATGGACTCCCACTAACAGCAAGCACATTATAGATTAAAGCTCCTCACAGTGTCCCAGTTTCCATCTGAAGGATGTTATACAGGGAAATACAAAGGGGGTCCCCTCAAGTAAGGAAGGATTCCAATCAGCAGCTAATAAAACGGGTAAAGTTTTGTGTGACTGATACTCTGTGGGAGACTCATGGCTGCAATGAGTAACAAGGTTCAGTGTCTGCAGGCCTCAGATTTTGCTGCTGCCCCTCAACAGAAATGGTTGTCAGGACTGAAGGACAGGGAGCTCTCTGGTCATCCATAGGAGATAACAAGCCCTTGCTGCATCTGTGTCCAGGCATGGTATGGTGAGGTGAACCTGCATTTGCAAGCTGATGTCGGGATTCACCTGTTCTATACCTGGAATGCAGAACATGGGGACATAAGGAGAGAGATTTAAGACTTGATGGTGAATGTCAGACCTCTTCTTTGCATTTGTCCTTTTGCCAGAACAAATTAGGTGCTGGAGAAAGCTGTCAGCTTCGAGTGCTGGCGAAATGCTTCTTCTCCAGCTACAGCTGTTATGGGAGGATCCTCTTGCTTTTGTTCTTTCACCAAATCAGTCTCTCTCAGATCTTGTTTTTAATGTGATTTCTTGTTCCAGACAGATACCATAAAATATATTGTGCTGGGCCTCTTCACACCAGATTACACATGCATAATTCGAGGCCATTAGCATTCACTCACATCCCCACTAAGGTTGTTGCCCAACTGAATTTATTCCTAACTACCTTTTCCCCCCTCTTCTTTTCTTCTCTACCTTACTCCCTCTTTGAAAAGGCACCCATCTATACCAGCTGCCTCTTCCATTAAGTGCCACAGGGAATACTGACTGCTGCTGTGGGTATCTTGTGTAACTGATCCACTAACAATAGGTTGTAGTTGAACACACTAACTTTGAATTCTGCTTTAGCACCAGAAGTGATATCAGCAAGGGGGATTTCTTAGCAGTATATTTCATGTCCCTTGACCATAAGCCTCCCATCAGGGACCAGCTCTGGGACCTCCCATGCAGAAAACACTGGCATTTATCAACTACCATAGAAATATTCCTGGGAAAGGCCTGCTGCTTGGGTTAGCTCTTCTCTATCCTAGAACAAGAGCTATATAATATTGAAATCTTGAGCAGGGAAGCTCTGAACTTGAGAGGCTGATAATAGGAGAGACATCTTTGTTAATGGCCAATTTCTGTAGAGTTAATTGGCAGATTATTGCTTTGTTCTGCCACCATTCATTTCTTAGCAGTCTGCAGTGGTAAAAGGATGCTAAAGCTCTTCCAGAGCTTTCCGTAGGACATTTACATTTCTGACCTATGCCACCTTCAGCGGAAGAGAAACTTTGGCTCTGTTTCTTGTCTTTCCTATCCACAACTCACCTCACTCCATGGAAAACCCATCAGCCCACATGTCGCTTTTTCTCATCTTTAGATTACTGTCTCTGTAGGGTGCATTCTTTTGAAACAAGCTTTTTGTGATTGTAAAGATATAGTACGTACAGGAACATTAAAAATATTCTGTTTTTTCTGTATAAAAAATCCTGCACAGGAACATTAAAAACCTGTTTGGGTCAGTTTGTCACAAGAAAGCAAAGTCTTCCTAGCCCTCAGGCACAGGACTAGCAGCAAAGTTAGCTCTTTTGACTCTCAGTCACCTACTCAGTGACTTTACCCAGCAAGGACACCAACTGGCAGTACTTTAGTCCAATGGGATTAGCTAGAGACTGCTAAATTCATGTCATGTATGCCTCTGAAAGGCCAGCACCAGCCTGTCCTTCCTGGATTGGGTACGAATGGGCATATGAAAGGTGAACTATTCTATATTCTATTACTTATCCCCTTGGGCCGTGCAGTCTTCCCCTGTGAAGCTGAACTTTAAATATGATAGTTATTAAGGCTTGTCTGGGCTTGAGATCTAGCTCATATAAATTCTGACAGGAACAAATGACTCTAAATTGTGACCAAATCTTTCTTTCTCCCCATTCCCTTGCCCATCCAGGTCTGCTGTTCCAAGAGGAAGCTGCAGCAGAATAGCTCAGGAAGATAAACAGCTACTTTAAAGTAGAGTTTTCCAGTTCTCCTCCTAATGTAAAATTTTACTGCAACACGCTGTGCTGCAGCTGAAAGCAACGCGGTTGTGACAGATACTTTTCTATTTTAAAACCGGCTCTTAGAGCAGGTAACAAGTGAAGGGGAGTGGAGCATGTCAGGCTGCATGCAGAGCTCAGGGGAGAAGACATGGTGGAATCAGTTTCCTGGGAAAAGGTCTGTCAGATAATACAGGAAAAGTGTTGACCAAGACAAAGCCCTCCTTTGGAACCGGCTACATGTGGGAGTTAGGACAATAGGCACCGGGTGCTCTGAGAGGTTATTCTGACTATGCTACTGAAGGGTATATAATTTCCCCACTTTGTCCCTGTTCCGCTCTGCCTTTTTTCCCCTCCCTATTCACATGGCAAGCGCCAAAGAGCAGTGACGGTTGGATTAACGTAAGGTCTGACTTCAAATCAATTGATTGACTCAAACTCATGTCAGAGGGCTGCAATCTGCTCTTTCAGCTTGAGTGAAAGAGCGTATTCAGAATGGTGAGTGGAGGGCAGGAGCAGGAACCTGCTGGTTTGAGGGTGGAGGAGTCACTAACTAGCAGCACAGTCCATCCCAACTCTTCTTCTGTCAGGAAGCAGCAATTGGAAGTCAGATTTCTCATGGATCTGGCACTGGCAAAGCTGGCAGGAAGCCCATGGCCATTTTGTTACTCACAGCAGTGTGCTGCCCAAGGCAACTGCCTGCCTTGCCTCTACCTGGAGCTGGCCGTGAAAACACACTGCTATTAAAGACAGCCTGCACAGTGCATTTGTCAGTTCAATTAAATTAGCTTAAAAACATGTCTTACATTAAATAGATGCAGCTTTCTTACATATTCAAGGACTGTTTTTCAAGGACTGTGTGTACAGTACCTAGCCTGCCAGGGCTCTGGTCTCACTGGGGATCTTGCAGCAGTAACGGGAGCTAACTAAACACAATTTTCCTGAGGTTGAAGCAAGATGCCCTTTGACTTAAGATAATGGTGCTCTGCAAAACTGTGTGAGTCTGCTATTAGTCAATGGTCCCTGTAAAAACACTCAGGGATGTTGCAGTGGGAAAGAGGATAATACCAAACTGTCTTGTGCCAAGTGATAAAACCTTTTGCATATGGCTATACTACCATCCTTTGCCCTTATAATGCCTTTCACAGAAGGATCTTGAGACATTTTCCAGACGTTAGTTAATTAATCTCCATAACATCCCTGTGAATTAGGTGACTTATCTACTACTTTACAGACGGGTGAACTGAGGCGCATAGAGGTTAAGTGTCCTTCCCGAAGTTAAACAGTGAATTAGAAGGAAATGCTGGGAGGTAAAATGAAGGGCCACAATTCTGTTTAGCAGCCATGTGCTCTCACCAATACTGTGAATACCCAAAAAGCTACCTCCCTCTCTACACCACGTCCTGTTTAAAAGGAAAGTGGTTAGGTTCAAATATTTCTGTGGGTGTTTGCAAAACATTAGCTCATTAGTAAGTATTTTACTTTTAATTTAAATACATGACATGGATTCTTGGCCATTAAGTGAAAGACTCTACCGTGTAGAACAGTGATCTCTTACTTGAAGCCAGTTAAATCCTTCCCACTGGGGAATAAAACTGAGTTTAAAGACACCAACTGCATGTGTATGTTTTGCCATAAAAGCACTGACACCTCAAACCGAAATGTATATTTTTGAACGGCTTCCAAGCTTGGCAATGTATAGGCTCTCTTGGACCTTAGAGAAACTAATTTGCTGCAAACTTTCAGCAGATTTTTTTTTATCATGGTGCCCCAAACCCACATCAGAAAAAGGAATTACTGAATTGTTTCGTATTTAAGGAGACATTCTGGAAGCCTGAGAATACGTTTTCGATTTGCAACTTTGGACAACCTGGGAAAAGGAGGCAGGTATTCAATACATGTCCTGCATAGTATAGCCTGTCCAAATCAATAAATACAACATGAAGGGCAGCAGTCTCGTAGAGTTTCGCAGTTATAGTTGCCACCTGGTTTTTGGCAAGTACTATATTTGCTGGCATAAAGCCCATTCATCTTTGAAATGCTCCAGCTGCTGATGATCTATTCTATTTTAATAAGGTGTTTAAAAATCTCCAGCTGTTTGTGAAGAACCAGCTCAAAGGAGATGATCTATTTGACAGGCAGAACATGAGTACGGGCCTCACAAATACTCCATTGTGACTCTGGTGATTAATATTGACATGTTGAATTTGGCAGCTCTCACTGAAGCAATCTTCTGCCAGATGGTGGAAGAATGAAGGGAGGCTGGCAGGAGAGGCAGAGAGACTTTCCACCTGCTGCTACCCAGTCGGTGGTCACAGTGGCTGGCACAGCTAGGGATGACGAGGAGGATGGAGGGTAGTACTGCTACCTGATGGGCTGGGTGGGATGCACATTCTGGTCCTGCATCCCATGTTTTTTCTATGACAAACCTAGGGTAGGTCATCGGTTCTTCTCCCACAAGGCATACAAGCATCTGTGGCCTCGTTCCAACCCGCAACAAATTACCTTTGTTCTTCCAATTAATTTAGCCTTCTGCTTAGTGTGCAGCAAATGTATAATTAGCTCTAGAAAGACAGAAATGTTATTTCAAAAAACGGTTTGAAATATCCCAAAGAGGCATTCCAGAAGGCTTTACCCACTGTTCCTTTATCTCCATTCCCACTTTAATTACCAATGAGCCTCCTTGTTTAATACTGTTTTATGGAGTTCTTCTTTCCTTCCCTGCCGCTATTAGAAAGTTGCTGATGTGGAAAAAAAAAGATGGAAAGTGTCATGAGAAGAATCATGGCAGAATGAGTTCACTTTGAAAATCACTCTTCAAAAGTAAAGCAGGGGCCTGCTTTTTTTGGTCTGAAATACCAAAAAAACTAAGGAACAGGGATGAATTCTCAGCAGAAGGTGGCTGATTCTGCCATTCTTTCCTCTTTTTGCTTAGAGGCTATGGGAGTAATATGATGGGTGGCACATCATCTCTCTCGACCAAGTGTTTTCTTATGAGAGTGAAACAGAAGTTATAAAAGTACAATGTGAATTTGACTTCACTGCCATCAGAAATTGTGCTATCCTGTGTTTGCCAAGGTGCGGTTTGAGATTCGAGTGAAGATAAGAAGGAGGAAGGTTGTTATTTTCATGTAAAAGTGAGATAATAGTGTGATTTGTGGTTTTCATCTGTGGATTCCCTGCTTCACCATCCTTAAAGTCATGGGTCTTTAATATTCTAAGGGGAGGAGGACATCAGTAATGTATCCATCCATCCCACCTCACTCATGGTGCCAGCCCTCAGGGACAAAAAGATTTATTTCCTCACACCATTCTGATTCTGCTTCATTGAATTGAGTTGTTTCTGATTTGTGCTGGGGTAATAAAAGAAAATAGGATTTTTGCAGAGGAACACAGATACGCTGCAGGTTCTTTCATTGCTTGGAAAGAAGTTTGAAATCTTCTATATCTATTTTTATACGACAAAGCAGGCCAGAATGAATGCTGCTTCCTATTTGGTCACCAAATCAATCTCATTGCTAAATTTTTGATCAATCTCACTTCTCAGTCACCAGATTCAGAGTAAGTGAAATACCTTCTGCTTGTTGTACTGTTTTTGTTCAGTTCTGCAGTACCTTGCACCCCTGTTATATCCCTAAAATGCTGGACAAGCATGCCCATGTAGCTTTATCTGTAGTTGATATGCAGCGTATGTACTGGGTTGGAATACTGCTGTCAACAGCGATTTAAGACACAGAGTAAAGGATGCTGTTCTGCCCAATTTTAACACCATGGGGAATTTAGTTGCAGTCTAATGTGGTATTGCAACAAGATGTCATGTTCAAAGGTGCTACTATTGAAATGTGTCTGTCTATCTCTCTGAGGCTGAGGTGAGAGAATTGCTTCCCTTAGCAAAGAAAGAGCACAAAAAAGGGAATCACGCCATAAAGGAGTCTGCTGTGGAAAACTGAGGGATTCTGTCTTCATGTGCTTACTTATATAACTTGTAAAGTGCCTCCCCTAAGCCTAAGCAGAACACCTTACTGTCTGAGACACCTTTTCCGAAATCATCCAGCACAGCCTGGAAAACAATTCACTGCTGCTTTGGGAAGTCACACTGAAATGACCAAGGAGTTTAAGACAGGAAGTGAATGATGCCATTATGCCCAATTTCCACTTCACAGGAATTTTGGGAGGCGGATTGTCAATACCCCATCTACAACTGGGCTATCAAGCCTGGGGTTGAAAAGCACCCTGGATCCTGCCATCTGTTAAGGCCCATCAGTGGCACTTACCACCACAGTATCTAATGACTATAAGGAGTAAGGAGCTCTGCTGTACTTCTCATCCAGAACCTGATTCTTCGCTTAGCACTGTGCTGAAGCAGGGCTTCATTCGAGGGGGTAGAGTGCCATCTACTGCATCAGGCTGACAATGTACTTCTGTGTCCTCAAAAATGTGAAATGGTCTTGTACATTTATTGATTTATCTCTGCTGACTTCATTTAAGATACCACTTTCTGCTCCTTCAGTTCAGCCTGAGCCCTCATCTGTGTTCTGCAAGAGCTGAATACACTAAGGATAAATAATGGACAATAGCTTAGCATCAATAGTACACAATAGTCACACGAGCAATTTTGAAATCACATTAATCCAAGCACTTTCCTGTATGGCTTTGTGTCATTTTGAAGATCGCTTGACAGGTTTCATAGAAATACCTAATCTTTATCTAAATCACATATATTTCCATCAGCTTTTAGGCTCTTTTGCAGTTGTATAGCTCTTGAACTCTTAGCTGTTTGTGAACAATTATTGTATCTGCCACTTACATAAAAGCTTCCCAGTTCTATTGACAAACATGCGCAGAACACAGCTGTTCCAAGAAAGGAAAAGAATACAGAATCTACTTGGTGGGCCAGAAATCTACAGTAAATGGAGATTGATTCTTAAACAAACATTGAGGCTTTCTGTAGCTGATGAATTAAACAATACTGTCCTGGCTGGTTTAAAAGGCTATACACAGCTGTCATCTAAAGGGGAAAATGGATGAGATTTGCTCTTTTCATGTAATGTGGGATGTTTGTTGTCCCACAGGCTCTAGGTTTGACAGTTATAAATGCTATAGTACTGCTTCACTCCTTCCCTTCAGGCAATAAATCTGTTCCTGCTCTTTGGAACAGGAAAAATCAAGGGATTGTGCTGTCATGAGTCCCTGACTCCAGTGTTACAACTGCAGATTTCTAGGTTGTTGAACTTTCTTAGCTTGACTTTGAAATTCACCTGGCTATGTTGGGTCTCGCCTATATGTCTGCTCACTGATGTGATCTTTTCAGAAACTAATCAGTTCCAGCTATATCTGAAAATTGTTAAAATCAAAGCAATGGCAAAAGTAGATTTATATATTTTCTATGCAAGCCAGCTTACAAGGACTCCCAAAAACCTGAACTAATTTCACACTGAAGCAAAACTCCAGCTGTACTAAGCTCCTGTAATAGAATTGTAGCACCAGTCTGCAGACATCTGCTCAGAAGCAAAACATTTATACTACAGAACCTATAGAAATATTTCTCTGTTGGCAGGATTTTCTTGCCACAGTTGACAATTCAGTCCTATGCCCTGGAGAACAGTGGGAATCTAATTAGTTAACATTATCATAAGACTAAGATTTAACAAACACTCATTGTAACAAGTAAGAATGGGGTGATGTTTAAACAGCAATAGATGTTTGGGTGAAGATGAGAGGGGTTTTAGTCATAGATCCAAATTCTTTAGCTAAATAAAAATTCTAGTAGTATTTGTGCAATAATTCTGAGGAATTATACTGTGTCTGCTTAGTCTGTGATAAAGCTTAACCTGTAGGGTCTCTTACCAAAGTACAAGAGCTCTGTTTATCATTAAGAATTTGACCTGCTTGACCTGTGCTCAGTGTTTCTGGTCTTCCACCTCACCATGCATCATCCAAAGCCCAAAGGATTACAGGTTGAGCATCATCCTTGGGGCTGGTCCAAGAGGATGGTCAGGTAAGAGTGCTCCAGAATGACAGAACCTCACTGACAGCTCTATCACTGAGCATCTGTAAAACAGTTAAGCTAAATCTGTCAGTCTTCGTAACATAGTTATGCTTTGAAGCAGACTGAGAGATACATGACTTCTTAAAGTAATTCCTCATTTTTTCCTGTTTCTAAAGACAGAATCATAGAAAACAAAGCTAGAAAAGCCTTGATATGGCATAACAGCAGTTAGCAGTTCCAGTTTCCCATTTGACAGAAGCAGACATTTCCAAGCAGACTCACATTGCATGGCAGTTCCCAACTTTAAACAAAATTTCCAGTAACTGTGTATTTATGCTGTGCTATGAGTGTGTGTTCACCCATCACCTTGGAGTTGGAGATAGTTCCCAGTACCCTGAGGTGAAGCATATATCATCTGCATCCTTGCGCCGAGGGTGTGAGCCCTCAGCCCTTTTCCCCTCTGGGAGCTGAAACTCCCTCTTTATCTCCAAATTGCAGTTTTTCCACTCGGACCCAGTTAATAAATGCTAACTTTGGTGTAAACATTTTCTCATAAATAAATTCCCTCAGGAAAACTTTCTGCTTGATTTTTGTGGAGTTACTTAGCTGTAAGCATACAGAATTCTCCGCATTTCAGCCAGTGTGCCTCCTGCAGAGGTGTTCTGCCTGCTAATGATAGGCACTCAAGCTGTTCATTTTTGTTTAGGCAAGGGCACTTGAAGGACAGCTCTCTACTTTTGTCACCCCTCCCTGTACGGTACAAGAGACACTGCAGAACTTTTGCGAAGTGTCACAGTCCCTTTGCTTAGTAAACCTTCCTTGGGAAACATATAGGCATTGCTATCAGGAAGGAGCCACTTGTTTCTTTGTTTTTTAAGATGTTGCTATCGGGGAAGATTTCCATCCTCGTCTGAGACAAGCTGTAAAACAGTAAGAAAAACACCAACTGATGCCAAAAATTAAAGCTTTCTGTCCTCAGACTGAAAATTCATTACAGAAACAACAGGCAGATCTTTAAGAGTGAATTTAGAGTAGGCAGTGAAAAGAACTAGAAGTTAGTACTAGGCAAAGTTGTCTCCTTCAAGTTACTTGCTGCTTTTCATAGGAATCAGGCTTATTTAGGAGGGTTTTTGAGACAGCCCTGTTGCAGATATAGAAAAGGTTGCTATGGTCTTTCCTGTGCAACTGTGAAGATTGACAGCACAAATCTGCTTTCTCCAAAGCAGGCACCAGCCTTATAAATCCCAGTTCCAGTGCAAGTCCCTCTGCCACCTGGAATGCAACTGTCCTGTAGGTAACAGCACTGAACCATATCCACATGTTCAGTTGAGGGGGTAAAGACTTGCATCTGTCCCAGCTAAATTCTGAGACATGGACACACATGCTTTACACTGTCCCTATCTCTCTGTGACTTTCAAGGAACCAGCTGCAATATTCCTCCTTTGCTGGAGGAACCTGGGGAGGATGAGACCAAGTTCCCCCCATGCCTCCTGCAAAGAGTGCAAGTGCATGTTAACTGCTTGTCTAGCAGGATATATATGAGATACTTGGGAATAGTAGACTATATTTATATACAATATATCTTGAACAAGGTAATGAATCACTTTACAAGCTGTATGCATGCAATTAATAAAACATTAATAGTACAGGGAATGGTAGCCCTTGTGTTAATGTTGCCTGCTGGCGAAATTCCTATAAATAAGCTTCTCCTCAAATTTCACTCATTTCTTTGCCGATGCTTGGAATACAAAATCATTTATCCTGCAACAATGATTCTGTCTCCTTGTTTTATCTATCTAGCATGTTGTTTCCTTTAGCAGGGACTGAACAGAACTCAGTGCAATGTTAAAGACTTCAAAACATTTGGAGTGCTTTGGTGATACAAATCCCTCAATACCTTCTCATTGCAGTGCTGGACACGGCGAAACAGAGTCAGCACAAAGGATAGAGGAAAGTTTGCAGAAAATGTAGTAATGACAAGAGGAACATGAGCAAATAGTCTTTGCACCTTTAGACTTGGCTATCTGGATCCTAAGATTTCATGGCAAATGCTTGCTCTCCCTGCCTAGAGAGACAGACTCTGTGTGACAGTTCAATTTGAAAAGATTTAGTTGATGCCTGATAATTTCACCATTCATAGCATTATCTGCACCTATGTACTCCCTGTAGAGCTCTACATTCATGGGTTACTGATGTTCAGTAACCATTCTTTCCTCGTATAAAACATGCAGTTCCAGTGGGAAAATCTGCAGGAGAAGCCAGCAAGGTGAGCACATTTGGGTATTAAATATGCCTGAGAGAGATTTCAAATTCTAATCATATCTTTTCCTGAAATATTTGTTCTGCCCTATCAGCTAATACAGCAATGGTGCACACATTAACATCCTGAAATTGAAGTAGAGATCAAGGGTAGAGGGTATAAATTGGTTTTAGGGCATAACGTTAAAAAATCAAACCATGCCAGAGCAGCCTGTGTGACAAAGTGACTTACATTTTTGGTGCTGCTTTTTAAATGTGATTATGCATTTTAATTGTTTAACTTCAGTCTGTGGAGTAGTTTCAAAGATGTTTTAAAACAAGGCATGGAAAGCCTCCTGATCTTTAAATATGCCTCAGGTCCAATGAATTTGGTTTTAATTTTGTGTGATGTGTGGAACAGTGATTTTGTTCAGTGCTTTCAGGAGGGTGGAGCAGGATTTCCTAAGCTGCTCTGGATCAATGAGGCTACAAACGAGTAAAGACAGTAGAAATTTCCATTTGGTTTCTTGTCTTGTATCACAGGAAGAACACAGAGCTCCTATAAATTTCCCAGTGTTTGAAAGAACAGGACACTCCTGCAAATCCAGGCTTTAGAATAAAGCAGTGGGACACGTAGGGCCTCCAAATAGAGATGCAGAGAGACTTCTTTGTCTTGCTCCACACTGTCAGGCATTCGTCTTGCCGTTATCTCTATGAGGCAGAACCTCATCCCCACAGAGCAACTACAAACAGCACTGAATGCTCTTCAGTAGTTTCCATATCCCCTCCCATGAACATGAGGCAAGAGCGGATTGGTCTGAAAACACTTCTCATAAGCTCAACAATATGTGAAAACTGAGATTTAAATCTGTACTTTATTTGGTTTTGCTCCTTACTACTCAGACGGCAGGAAATCAGAATTTATAGCACCAATTGTCAGCATTTGCAACCAAATCTTTGCTTAAAACACTGGGAAGATGATACAAAAACTAAATAAATGGCAGATGGTGTCATTCTGCTAAATATTGTTTACTGTTGCCTGTTGTTTTAGAAGTACTCAAATTGGCATTTTACAAGAGCCTTATTGCATAAGCAAAAGACCTTTCAAGGGCTTGAATTTACTACATTTCTCACTAATGCGTGGCACTAATAATCTAACATGTCAATCACCTTGAATCCCAATGAGTCTCTTCAGTGGGGATATAGGGAGGAAGGCCTTGATCATGTCTGGAATCCCTGAGAAACAATTAAAACATCATGGTCATTCACTTCTACAGTTGCTCAATAAAGTCTTAAACTGATGCATTGATTTTTACTGAAAAGTTGTTCTGACCTAAAAGAAAAACAACATTAATGTGGAGGCCTTGTATAAAAATAAGAGCATTTTAGATGATCTTAAGGACCTGTCTAACCCTAATTATTCTATGATTCTGTGCTTTAAGACCAGATTATCAAGGGTAGCCAGACCATCTCCACTGCCACCTGCAGCACTCAAAGAATTAGAAAGCTCTCACTTATAGATTATTCACTGGTTCTGAATATATTCTTTATTAAAAAAGTGAGAATTGGGGCTACTCATGAAGAGCACAGTTCTATACCTTCTCATATAACAGGGTAACGCTGATAACTTGGACAAAGTACACACAAATAATTTCCAGAGCAGTGAATCCTGTTCAACATCTATTGTTAATTGTCTTTTAAGATGCACTCAGTTCTCAGCTGCATGGTACACTTGTCAAAGTTATTAAAACGACACATCTATTTGTAACCCTCTCAGAAGAACCTGATTAAATTTTTTGCCTGGCTTGTTGGAGATCCCAGTGATGTCCTTTCTAATAAATGTCCATTGTATTTGTCATTAGTTTTAACATTTGCAGTCCCATTAATTTTATTAAGAAGTTTTGGTCTGATTTATGATATTTTGAATGTCAATAGCAGGAGGGCTAAAGTTTTGGTTCGGTTTTATCCACTTATATCACAATAACTTTCAGTAACAATCACTCTCAGTGGCTGTACCTAGGTATTTTTCTTAAGATAATAACATGAGTGAGGCCCTGTATTGTGTTTCTCAGCATGAGTTTAGGGAAACAAGCACTCAGGTGGTTTTGTCTTTGGTGACAAGCCATTTACCTCAAAAGTATTTACTGCTCTGTAGAGCCAGGAAAAATACATGTGTTGTGGTTTAAGCTGTAAATCAGCCACACAGTGCTACGTGGAGAATCGAAAGAATGCAGCTCCCACAGTTGAGATAAGAACAGTTTAGTAACTAAGGTATAATACAAACCACTACTGCTACCACCAATAATAATAATGACAAGGGAAATATAAGGGAAGAGAATACAACAGCTCACCACGTATACCCAGCCCAACCAAGCAACCAGCTCCCCACCTCCTTCTGGGTCTCTGCCCTCCGCTTCTGCATCCTGGGCATGATGTGCTGTGGTATGGAATACCTCTTTGGTCAGTTTGGGTCAGGT